>JACDJE010000005.1:2118924-2267311 GCA_016647715.1 Pavo muticus
CCATGCCCCCACCCCCTGACAAACCTCAGCGGTTCGGTGCGGGATTATCCCACCCTCGCTCAGCTGGAGGACATCTACAGCAAAACCCCCAAATCCCTCTTCTTCGGGGAAAGCTGACAAAAAAACACACGCAGAACCCCAAACAACAAAACTTTGGCCTCATGCAGACGCATTCGTGCAGGGGCGGGATGGAGCTCAGGGTGCATTTCTCCAGCTTTTTTTCCTCCTCCACTTTGTGTTCCGAACATCTCCGCGGCTGTAACCTGGGCCTGGCCCTTGGAACGTCCTCACTGGGAGAAGCATTTGTTAAAGATTGCTCCCTAAGCACAGTGACTAACCTGGCCAGAGCGCGTTACTCTGATTAATCCTTGTCTTTTGGGAGCAGGGCTGCAAGGAGAGGAAAATATTCCCCAAACCTACCCCTCTCCCACCGCAAATATCTTCACTTTTGTGTTGATCTGGTGCATTAACGTTAATACCAAGGAGGAATGCAGCAGTTTTATCTTGGACCTTGGCCAGACAGGGCTCGTTACTTGATTTGTTTTGATTTCTATGGCTATGGAATTTATCAAAAGTTTAAAACACAACCAGATGCTGCTAGGGAGGGTCACCATGCTGTACCCTACAGCAAGCTGAAACTCGCCGGACCATCGGGGTATCCGACTCCAGCAGGGTTATGTCCAGTTCCATGGCAACCGCATGCCACATCAGCCCCCAGCTTCGCTTTCAGTCCCTTGGGCACTGTTAACATTTGCCAGCGGATTTGCCCGACACACAGCCCAGGTCTGGGCAAGAAGAGAATGAGCTTTATGCCCCTTGGAAGCCTTTCTGTACAAAATACGATCTGACCAGACCCCGCGCTCGATACCTCAATTTAAATTCTAAAAACCTGCTACTAATTATAGTGCCTTCGGTCTGAATGCTTGCACACCTCTTTTCTCATAGAATCATTAAGGTTAGAAAAGACCACATCATCTAGTCTGAACATCATTTTGCTGTATGGCATTGGAAGGCTAACATTTGAGAGCGACGACTGGCTCGCCATGTACTCCAAAACACCATTTATACCATGCAGATATCCTGGGGAGACAAGGCAACAGGTTATTTCACCAGTCACCAGCATTACAACTCTTTTTTGGTCCAAGACTAGCACCAGCATGCACCCACTATCTCATCAGAAGTTCCTTCTTCCCACCATGGCACACATGCTGCCCGTGCTGGGCCAGAAATGCAAGCTTTCCCCACATGGATGGAGCATTTTGTGCTGCAAGGGGTTTCATTGCTGAAGAGCACTCCATTACAGAGAGAGAGGGGTTTTGGTTACCAGGAGTAGGAACAAACCAAGCCTTTGATCTCAGCAAACAAAGCGCACTTGTGCCCCCAGGTACTTCACTGGGGGAGGATGACCTACAAGCCCGGGGGGTGGGATAGAATAAGAGGTTTTTGGATCGATCAGTAACTGCTGGAGAATAACAGTATGTGAGATATGTCTTAAATTCTTGCTGCACTTATTAGAATATATACACATCTAGACTGTTGGCCAAGAACTTCTTTAAAATCAAAAGAAGGAAAAAATGGATTAATTCAGAGCAGTTCTATAGTTGAGAAGGACTGTTTTTCTTTCTAGAATTCATATGTGCAAATCCTTTATAGAAAAGTGATTTTTAAGCCTGGGGGAAGCTCCTCCTTTTTGTAGCAGGATGATGGCGGGTGACGGCTGGGGCTCTTTGAGAACCTCCAGTTGGCTTTTACATTATCTGACCGCTGTAGCTCATCCGTCCTTCCCTCTCCTGCTCTGCTCATTGAACTGCCCTCTCTTAATCTTCCATAGGTGTCTGAGATTAAATAGATGACAGAATGACTGACATTTGGTATACATAAAAGAATCAAAATATGAACAAGGGGTCAAAGTGCAGCTCTTCCCTCTGGTCTTCTCTCTGCTCTTGTACAGCTTGATGGGGGTGAAACCAAGTAGGGATTTGAAGATATGTGACAATGCACAGTTACTATACCTTGCTGTAGCATGAGTGTGTGGGTATAGAGGATACATTCAGAAAAGTTCTGGACTAAGGAGATGGGGTTTTAATCATCATTTAAAAAAGAAAAAGAAAAAGCTCTCTCAATAATAGAAGATTGACGTACCACCAGCTCCACGACTGCTAATCTGGGGTTTGTCCCACTTCCATTAGGTCAGAGGAATGAATGGGATTGACCACGGGGGAAGCGAGACCAGCTCAAAATGGGGAACAAATGGGGCTTTTAAAATGTTTGGTTTGGTTATGAAGGAAAACTGTAATTTCTTTCTTTCTTTTTTTTTTTTTTTTAATTAAAGAAGATATTTAAAGAAAACAGCCAAAAAACCAGTGGGGGATGCTCTGCTCTGTTCTGCTCATATCAGTAAGATTTATTTCTATAAATCTTCATAGATCCTCATAATAAATTAAAAAGCCCAAATGAGTATTCCAAAGGATATACACAGATAGAAGCTACCAGAAAAAAAAACAAACAAAAAACCCCCACTGCTTTAAATACACATCTTTTTTAGAAAGAAGACAATAATTACATACAGGATGATCACTAGGAGCTAGAGGCCTAAAATTACATTTCATGCAATTCATATCTTTATGGCATCTGGTTTAAGTCCAAGTGGAAAGTAGCACTTGATCAGTTCTGCCCTGATTTAAACAGCTGTATCAGCACTGGGGTCAGTGACATAGCACAGAGTCTGAATGCATCTTCACGACTCTAGAATATAACTAATTTCAATGATATTCAATGAATTAAGAACTCTGTGTACAATTCTGGCTCAGAATTTGCTAGGAGAATGGGGAATATTTTTTGGCACAACACGTTGCCTTCATTTTTTTTTTCAAAGTAGCCCACTTACCTGGGGGAAATCATAACTGTGTGCAGTGAGACAATACTCATCAGGATGATATGCAGCTCTGATTCCTATCTGCCTCAGTGTATGTGTTGTCTCTTGTTTAAAGCTTCAGTGGGAAGTTCCTTGAGGCAGATGCCATTTTCTTGCACTGTACATTTTGATTAAGCCCTATACTTTTTTTTTTTTCCCTCTCTCCAAAATGTATCCAAGAGAGTAATCACTGCTAATTTTCTGATAGCTTTTTCTCTCTTTTTCCTTCTACTGGAAGGGTCAATTCTTGCCAGGTTTAATCTCTGCTGCATCAGGAATACAGAGCCGATACCATAAACTTTTGTCAAGTTTTTCTGTGGTTATGCAAGGTTACCTCCATGCTACATCAGCAAATGAGGCAGTACTTTTATTTGCTACAAAACCAGGCTGGAAGCCTGCCTTTCATTACAGAGAGCGTGCAAGAGCTTATTAAATCCTAACCAAACTATAATGTCCTACTAAAACAGGACTTGATTCACATGACTGCAGACACGGAAAGTACTGCTTGTAAAATGGTAAAAGCAAGCCATCTGAATGTGCATTCTCCACAAATGAGAAACACAGATGCCATCCCCTACCTGTCTTGGCTGAAGGACAAAAGCTTCTTCAAAATGCAGAGAGCCTGTGTGTTCCCCGCAGCTTTCAAGAAAAGTCAGACCCGGCTTGCTCACAGAGGGTGAAGAGTCCTTTCTCTGGTTCAGATCTGAAAAAAAATCAGATTTTCTCTAAAAGAAGGAACTCAAAGATCCAGCTACCAAACTATAGAAAGTTTAAGATGAAAAGTTCAGGTCTGGGTCTATGCCTCTCACGGAGCTTCCAGCTGTAGACAAGAAGTGGCACGTTGTGATAGACAAGTTTCTTCCCCAGGGCTAGTCAGAGTGTGTTGTGTCCTTAGGAGGAGATGAGGCCAGGGAGAGGGACCTACAAAATGGTAACTGGTCCCTGTATGTGGTGTTGCACGAAGAGCTGCAAACAGCTGGAGTTAGGCAAGGAACAGAAAGCAAAACTTCATAAGAAGTTCATAAGAACTAGGCTTGTTGAAATCCATACTTGAATTGATCGGGGAAATGAAAATGACTTTTTCATTCACTTCAGAGATGGAAGAGAAAATCTATTGAATTTTGCAGAAAAACAGAAATCTCTATCAACAGAAAATGGAGAGTCTGGTCCTGTGTGGAGAAAGGAGCTGAACTCAGTGATCCTTATGGGTCCCTTCCAACTTGGGATATTCTGTGGTTTATACATTATCCTATATTGTAGTGTACGTATCTACCAGTGTATATACACGGATAATTTGCATTGACGGGCTGTGATTTTAGGGCTATTAAAACATTATCTATGGTGGCCAGTGCTATAGAAAAAGGAAAAAACTTAGTTTGGGATTTCCCATCACCAAAAATCTTTATCCATTTAACCTTTACAGTTCCATAAATTTCATTAGAGTGCCTCACACTTATCTCAGGCACGGCCAGATAAAGAGTCCCTGATAAAGCTGGAAAACAAATCCCAATTCTTAGACCAAAATTCAGGTTACTAGATAGTGCTGTCTTAAGAACCGTTTTGTCAGAGCTCAGAGTTCCTTCTTCACCTTCACTTTCTGAGGATATAAAGTGTTTGAAAATACCTCACCTTATCTGCTTTCAGAAGTCACTTTTTTACTTTTTCTGAGTCTTTCAGAGGAATTACAAATCTTCTAGAAGACGTTCCAGCAAAAACATGGAGGCTGCAAAGGAATGAAAAGTTTAGAAACAAAAATGTGACCATATTATCCATATCTCAGAGTTCTTGTGTACTGAGGGCTCCTCTCTCCAGACTCCTCTAAGGGCTGCAGAGCAAAAGGTAAAGTTGTATACATGCTAAGATTTTTGGACAGGGCTGCTATTATTCTGTACTCAATTTTTCAGACAAAGATAGTCTACGTTGTTTGAAAGTCAGATGTCTGTGAGTTATCTCAACTCAGGCAACCAACATTCCCATCCTTCTCTGTAAATCTTAGCTAATCTTGATGATGATGAGCAAAAAAATGCGGACACAGTTATATGAAACTGATAGCTGAACAGCATGAGATGTCTGGAAATTCTATCAAACTGATGTGAGTTTCCATTACATTTGGTGAGAAAACGAGTGGTATCAACACTTGAAATCAGAAGGGCCTCGAATCCCTAAATAGTAGCCCTCATATGCTACTGCCCACTGAGGTCCAGACTATTTTTGCTGAAGAGACAAGTAATGTTTGCAATCATGCCTAATATATTTCAAATCAGTTATATTGTTTATAGATTGCTTATGTCAAAACCAGTGAATTCTCCAGTGTGCTTTAGGATTTATGCACTCTACTTCTTTGCAAGGTTTGTTCTTATTTGTTGCTACCTGCAAAAATATATCTCTTGGCCCCAATTCACAGTGGAACAATGTTAGGTCATTATTCCTTGAATTGTTAGGCTGTAAAGAAGCAATTTCTCACTAACCTGTGACACTGGAAATTGTGATTCTGATGTCAGGTCATTTCTGGAGTTCCTTTTACAACAATCTGTTTTTCTGTCAGCAAATGACATTTATGTATTATTTCCAGGAAGTGTAGGCTTTAGTATTTTCATATGTATACCTCCAATATTTCTCTTCTGCCTCTTATTCTGCATAGCCTGGAGCTTTAATATATGATGCGACTGATAAATAAATATATTTTGATTGATAGTGCAAATACCTGGTAGCTGAAACTAGTGCTACTTTAAAGTACTTCTCAGAATAGTTGGGTTTCCTGCTCTTGTTTTCACTGAGATTTTCTTTTATGAAGCATTGGAATGAATGATTAATGCTTGGATACCCCTTCCTGTACGTGCTCTACTGAACTCAAGGTGCTGCTCGGTGCTCCTTGTGAAGGGAGCACAACCAAAACTACCACCACAGCAAGATTTTATACTCTCTTTGACAGGGTTTGGTGTTATGAACCACTATTTAGGTTCAGAACTTCTTACAATGAGAGAACAGATACTTCTACCAACATACTGCAACCCAAAGCAGAGTTAGTTTATTGCACTCATTTGAAACTTGGTGACATGTAAAACATCTGAGAGATGACAGTGTGCATGTGTTTTACAAATAAATATGCATATTGACTACCCAAGCAACAGTACACTGGCAGAATACATTTTACATATACTTGGGGAACGGATGCTATAAAGTTACACATCCACAGAGACAAAAGTTATTTCCATTGAAATTCACAGCATCAAACCTTTGCAAAGAACTTAACCATTTCTCTCTCTCTTCTCTTCAGTATTGCTTTTTAGGATAGTAAGTAGAGACTCTTCCTGAGAAATCCCAAACATTTACAAAGCAGAGCCTAAATATTGTTCCCTTTGCACACGGGAGATGATCTGTGTATGTCTCGTGGGCTAAGCAGATGGGATATGGTTCTCAGTGGTAGGTAATATGCTAGATTATGTACCTTCACACAAGATAAATGTGCAGCTTCTATAAATTAGAATCACATTGAGCTCATCCACAGTGTGTCTTTGGCATAAGTGCAGTACCTATTTAATAACCCAAGAGAATCTGTTAATGTGCTTATAGAACAAAGACATCAGTAGAAGGTGACCAGCAAGAACCACATAAACTTTCACTGAGAGACTGAAATGCATTTCTAGCAGCATAAAAATCACATTTCTACCAATAAACAAACCAAGACCAAAGAAATTCCAACCCGGGACTTCCAAGTTCAGAGTGGACAAACTCTAGAAAACATACAGTAGCAACAACCTTACATGAAGCAGAAGAGTGATTACGTTACCAATATGCAGTTTGTTAATCCTTGATTTCCTCAGCATCAGCAATCACAAAAAAAAAGTAATAAAACACTGATATAAAATGTAGGATAGAGCTGGTTCTGTATTAATATGACCTATTAATAGTCTAATTAATCTTCTAGTATCACTGGACAATCCTCAATTCCAGCTGGCAGAGCCAGTACGACATAACCTACATACTAACTGCAGCATGGTGAGAATGACAGAGAACTTGGGCACTGCGTTGAGCATCTCATTTAGGAGCTGTTGCTCTCGATTTCCTACATAGCCATGCAGAGAGAGAGTTGTGCACAGGCTGTGTCATATACATTCAGCTGTTACTGTGAACACCTCCTGGGGGAAGCTGTGTTTTCCCCCAGTCCCAAGGAGATTATTGGGGCATGTATGGCATGAACACCCCCGTACTGACTGTGCAGATTACAATCAATACAAAGAGCAACGTTCCTTTCTGCAAAGATCATCTCAAGGTGCTGACAAACACTAAATATGGCCAAGTAGTCCTAACTTACTAATAAATCTTAAATATCAGAAAGAATAGCCATTAAAGTCCTTCCATCATTCTGTCCCTGTGCCCCAAGCAGCAGCAGGGCCCCACAGAGCACAGCTGGTAGCTTATGGCATCCTGGTGCAACCCAGCAGCTTATTCCATCCCGGGGCTTCTCCCAGCAGGCCTCCTACAACATAGCTGAAAAATGTGCAGTATTCTGATATCAATATATTTAACCTAGCAAATATTTTTTTTATGTTGCAATAATACTTTTCCCCTCCTGGATGATACATACGGCCCAATCTCCGTGTTCCTTTCCAAATGTTCTCTGGCAAGCATCCACTTTCTCCAGCTTATCTGAAGAGCTAAGTGCTCAAGACAAAGATTCAAATCCAGGTTTCTGATGAGTTCAGAGAAAACCCAAAACAAATATAGAAAAAGGGTTGAGATGATGCAACATGAGATACCATATGCATTATAGTCAGAAGGTAGAAAGGACAAAGCATATTGCAGGAGAATAACTCAGTTATGGAGTGATGTTGCAATTCTGAACAGATCTCTGCTAGCAGGTCAGCAAGGGTAACTGTGCCTCCTAAAGTGCAGCCAGCAAAGGGGAATGGTTTGGTGATGCTCAGGACCTCCACATGATGCTGTGAGGACTTTCACTGTAGAAAGTCTGGAGAAAAAGCTGGGAAGGATTTTTTTAAAAACACATTTTCCTGGATTTTAATTAGTAATAACATTTCTTTGACCACATCAGACTCCAGAAAGGATGCTCCCATTTTTGTTCCTACAGCATAGGTTCATCAGACCTTTTGGAAACAGAGTGGTCAGAGTCCCCACCTTGTGCTCCATCTGAAGGACATCCAAGCAAACATCATCTTCTCACATCTCACTGAGGCATCACTCAATGCTGAGTCAGCAGGAGGACAGCCATCTGCTGTGTCACTGTGGGTACTGTCTAAGGCTCCTGTGTGGTCGCTGGTGTACACAGACCTGAGCGGCACTGACTAGGCCTGGCCTCAGAATCAAAGAAACATAAAGGTTGGAAAAGACCTCTAAGATTACCTAGTCCAACTTTCCACCTGTCACCAATATTGCCCACTAACCCATCTCCTTAAGTACCACATCTCATCAGATCACAGAATCCTTAGAGTTGGAAGGGACCTCTCTAGGGGCCATCTAGTCCAACTCCCCTGCAGTGAACAGGGACACCACAGCTAGATCAGGTTGAACAGGGCCTGATCCAGTCTCACCTTGAAAGTCTCCAGGGACAGGGCATCAACCACATCTCTGGCAACCTGTTCCAGTGCCTCACCACCCTCACTGTAAAAGACTTTTTCCTTATATCCAACCTAAATCTACCCTCTTTAAGCTCAAAGCCTTTTCCCCTTGTTCTATCACCACAGACCCTGATAAAAAGTCTGTCCACTTTCCCATAGCCCACCTTTAGATATTGAAAGGTCGCTATCAGGTCACCTTGGAGCCTTCTTTTCTCCAGGCTGAACAGCCCCAGCTCTCTCAGCCCATTCTGTTGGGAGCAGAGCAGAGGAGAAGGATCACCTCCCTTGACCTGCTGGCCACGCTTCTTTTGATGCAGCCCAAGATACAGTTGTCTTTCTGGGCTGCAAGACATTGCTGGCTCATGTCCAGCGTCACATCCACCAGTACCCCTAGATCTTTTTCAGCAGGGCTGCACTCAATCCTTTCATCCCCCAGCTTGTATAGTGAGGTTTGCCTCGACCCAGGTGCAAGATCTTGCATTTAGATTTGTTGAACCTCATGAGGTTCACCTGGGCCCACTGCTCAAGCCTGTCTAGGTTCCTCTGGGTAGCATCTCATCCCTCTGGTGTGTCGATGGCACCCCATAGCTTGGTGTCATCAGCAAACTTGCTGATGGTGCACTCGGTCCCACTGTCAGGGTCACTGATGAAGATCTTAAAGAGTATCAGTCCCAGGACTGACACCTGTGGGACGCCACTTGTCACCAATCTCCATCCAGACATTGAGCTTTTGACCACCACTCTCTGGTCTCAATCCTGCAGCCAGTTCTTTGCCCATTGAATAGTTCACCCATCAAATCCTTATCTTTCCAATTTGGAGACAAGGATGTTGTGGGGTACTGTGTCAAAGACCTGACTGAAGTCCAGATAGAGGACACCAGTGGCTCTTCCCTTGTCCATTGATGCAATGACACCATCATAAAAGGCCACCAGGTTGGTCAAACAGGATTTACCCTTGGTGAAGCTACGTTGGTTCTTCTGTATCACCTCCCTGTCTTCCATGTGCCTTAGCATAGCTTCCAGGAGGATCTGCTCCATGATCTTTCCCAGCACAGAATCTCCATGGTTCTTGAATGCTTCCAGGGACAGAGACTCAACCACCTCCCTGGATAACCCATCCCAGTGCCCGAACACTTTTGGAGAAGAATTTTTTCCTAATATCCAACCTGAACCTCCCCTGGTGCAACTTGAGGCCATCACCTCTTGTCCTGTCACTGTTATTTGGGAGACTTTCGAGAGTCCATTACAACAGGAGCTGAGTGTAGGCTGCTGTCTGCAGGGCTCTTTTACGCATGCTAAGCTGCATGGGTTCACTGCATGAAGGTTATGAAGAAAGGAAGCAGTAGGTAACTCCCTGGGTTGGAAATCACATACATGAAGACTATTTTACAGCATGCAGCACAGACACAGTTGTGGTGCAGTGCATGGAAGGAGAGCAAAACCCACAAGAGGCAGGTCTGATGGAGTGAGCTATGGGGATCCCTCTGAAGCTTTCCATGCTGTGTTCTCTGCACATACCACATCTGCTTCAGAAAGACGAAGGTCTATTTTAGGCACATTTTATGGAGTTTTAAAAAATGTTATTGGGACTATATTTTGTATCCCTTTGCCAGTAAAGCCAGATGACTGCACCATGGGCTAGATCTCCAGATGGTTTAAATCATCAGCCTTGCTCTAATTTGCACCAGCAAAGGATCCGGCCCCATGAGTCTAACTACATAAGGTAGATGGAGCTATAAAGAATACACCAAATGAGCTAAAATAGCTTTTCTAAAAATAAATGCCACAACAAGACTTCCAGTGCTACTCATATGTATCAGGTCTGTTGAAATAGTGCTGCCAATCCCAAGCATTCAAAAACCATGAGTTGGGCATAAGATTGGCTTTAAAAAACCCACAGGGTTAAAAAAAAAAAAAAAAAAAGAAGAAGTGAGCAATAATGTCAACGGACCCTTTTTGGTTTGCATTTGTTAGGTTTTCGGGGCTTTTCTTTCTTTGAGTGTTCAGGACAAACTCTGGTCACGTTTTAAAGGTTTTTGTATGATTTCCTTTTTTCCTCCTTGGCAGGAGCAGGTCTAGGAACTTGCTGCTAAGAAAAGAAAAAAGAAAAAAAAGAGAGAGAGAGAGAGAGAGAGAAAATGATTCTCATGTAATTGCTTGACTCCAGAAACCGAGCTTTTAAGAAGAATATCATGAGACTCATGATAAAATCATGAGAGTTGGCAACACTATTAGTGAGCTGGAAATGATATAAAGCTCCCACTTCAGCAGTCTATAAAGGATCGGACTTTAAGTCATAAGCTTTTTATGCTCAGAAAACCTGTCACTGCCTTATGACTGGCCTTTTCATTGTCACAGGTCTTCAGATTTCCATTAGATTAATTCAGATAGTTTCTAGGGACCTTCTGTTTGTGTGTAGTCAAAACAATGTTTGGCAACGAAAAATTCGTGCAGCAAATTACAGATGGACACAAATGGGAATGGGCTCAAAGCAGGCTGTGAGCCTGGAGGAAAGGCTACGTCTGGGGAAAATGAGCTATTTCCACCCGGCTGCATTGGCTGGACTTGTACGAATCCCTGAAGAGCTAAGCCCTCCCTGAGAGATGAATCTGCAAACACGTACTTTACATTAGCAAACCAGAAGGATCCTGGGGGAGAAGGAACAAATAAAGAAAAAAGGAAGCTTTGGAAGCTTGACATCTTCCACAGTCTGCAGCAAAGATCCGCCTGTCACTGGGGTGAGGGAGCTCCCAGCAGCATGGGGCAGTGGGATTTTCCTGATTAGTGTGTCCAGCCAGTGCTAATCCATGGCGACAGGAGTCACTGACATCAGATGTGCGGAGAAGCGAAATCCAGGCTGCAGTCGGTTGTGGGCACCATTCACAACACCAGCAGCTGGGTAACCTTTGTGTGCCCGCCTGCTGCTGTCAGAGGGGTCAGCCCAGCTGTAACCCGCTCCAATTAGCACTGCAAGATACCCAGGTCCTTGCCAAGGTCACAGAAAAGTGGGAGATCGTTCTGTGCCTTTGAAAGCCTATTAGGAAGCATTGATCCTCCTAAGTGAAAGTTGGAAAGACTTGCTTCAGACTTAGGAAAACAGATAGGGAGAGGTGTGAGTACATCACACCTCACTGAGGCTGTTAAAAGGCCCCCATTGCTGAGGGAACAGCACATGGCAAAGCTGACACTTCCAGAAGAGTAATTGGTGATTTGTCTTTCTATGTGGAGCTCACCCTCTAGAAGTGGAATTTCAGGTGCCAGGGGCTGCTGCGTGCCTGACAGAGCTCAAATCCCCATCGCTGTTTGATCTGGGTGTTTGAAATCAGCTGCACTGTGGTGTTAGGTGGAGAGACCTTGACTTTTAAACAGCTGATTTACTTTCTTAGCACAGACCGCCTAGGCAGGAGAGCACTGTAGGAAACTTAGTGATTGGGAGGGGAGAAGTCCACGCTACTGACTCTGATCTCTCTTTACACCAAAGTACGGCAGGAAAAATCCCATTACTCTCTGTGAATGACACAAACACAAGCCTGTCCCTGGAAGAATTTCTTAGCATTACAATAACGAATTCCAGAAGAGAAAACCTGGGCCCACCTGAACAGCCCTGTGACTCATGGCCATCTTTCAAGGGGCCCTTAACAATTTATGGGCTGAAAGGAAACAGGAAAATTCTGGCAGCTGTGTTGGAGTTTGCTTTGCATTTTGAATCCAGAGAATCGGCAGAACCCAGGGCAGTCACAGGAGCATCCTGACTGCTGAGTTTATTGGCTGGGACTTTCAGAAGACCTGGGCCTGCTCTAGGGAAGGAACGCCCCATTTGGAAAGGAGGCAGTACTGGAAAACACTGCAACACACAATCAGGAGAACCCCTAACTCTTAGAAAGTGGGTTCAGTTCCTTCAGAGTCCAGAGAGGAAAAAAGAAAATGTTTTGTGCAGTAGTGTTGGTCTTCTTGAGATGCCACGTGTCCAGAAATCCCAGAGAGCCACGTGGATGTCCTAGACTTGGCCAATACACTCCTTGAAGAGTCACAAAGTACTTGTATAGGTGCTGTGAAGATGCAAACTGCTCTACACCTCATGCTTTTAGGAACCACGTGTCATACTGCGTATGTAGTGAAATGTCAGATTGATGCAAAGTAAGTGCTATAAATAAGAAAATTAGCTCGCTGAATTGTAAACAAATTGGTGAACACTGCATCACCATATTCGTTCTGCTTTTAATGTTTTGTTTGTACATGAAGGTTCAACTGCAAGTCTGGCAATGAGATGATGCTCATTAACGGACCAGAAAGAGTATTAAAACTATGAAGAGCTGCCATCTAGTGGAAAAGTGGAGATCACATCTCACCCAGTCACCAAAGGTGCTAAAAAAACTATTCTCAAATCTTCAAGGAGTGGAAAAAGCTACCTTAGAAAGGTGGGAGTTGTGCATACAAGGCTCTCCATGGTAAACAAGCTCAGGCTGGCATTTTAGCCTCTGAGAGCAGTGTATCTGCACAGAAATTTACAACACATGTACATATGCTCACAACATTACATGTGCGTGTGTTCATGAATGTTTAAAATATAACAGACCAGAAGTCCCTGGAGCTACAGAGGCCTGGTGTACATCGTGTTGGTGATTAGCATCCCATGACCATTTTGAAGTCCAGGAACACTGATTGCCAGGAAAGCCCTCAAGACAGCAACTTCACTGGGTGGAAGACACCAGAGTAGCTGTGGGAAGATGTTATTTTTGCAGAGGCCTGCTTAGCACAGACTATCACTAAGGGTCAGCACTTCCCAAGAAGAAGTATGCTGCTTTCTTTTCACAATAAATACATTCACAGAAGTTTAATGAGTACAGTACCTATTATCAGAGGGCCAACGAGATTTGAAACCAGCTTGCTTCTGCTGCCTGGCTCCTTGCTTTGCCTGACCCTGAAAAAATAGAAGTACTACCAAATCACTCCTAAATTGTCCTACACGTCTTGATCCAGGTAATTCCCTCCACCATGGCAGAGGGCATTCAAAAGGGAACACAGGTAGGATCCAGATACTATTCAGTATCCAAATTTTGGCCTGTTTGCTGCTGTTGGTTTTACAGCACAGATGGGCAATTCCATGCCATGCAAAGATGTGTTCAACGATTGGATCTTGTATGTTTGCTATGGGACGCAAAGACATATCTACAATACAAAGTTTCAGTCCTAAGTTTACACACAAAGGTAATTGTTGCAAGTCCAACTCTGCCATCTCGTGGTGACTGTAAAAAGGTACTATTTAACGTAATAAGTGGAGTTAACTGTACGGGCGGGATAGGAAGATTTCTGCTAAAGTCCCATAAAATATTCATAGGAAAGACACCCTTCTGCATTTATAGGAATATTTACATCTTTCAATTAGACAGAATACAGGGGGGATTTTCTCGGTAGCCGTTTGCTTTATATTTTTGCCTCAGCTATTGAAAGGCTGACATTTGTTTCCCATTTGCGAGGAGCTGGCTTGCAGTCAGGTTCTCTTCCCGGTTCTCACGCAATGGCTCTACGCTGCAGCGCCTGGATTATAAACAGGGGAGCATTTAAACTCAAGCAATTTCTTTTCCTCGTCACTGAGGTCTATGCAGGAGCCAAGTTTTAAACAAAGCGGTTCAGTCAATTATACGCAAAAATTATTATAAAGCTAAGAACCATTTAAACTTTTTGGACAGCAGATATTTGCAGTGTGCCAAGAGGCAACACGAACTGCTGTCCTCACTGAAATGAGTGACCTAGCCTGCCGCCCACTCTGGGACCAGATATTTCAGAGGAAGAAGTAAGAAACTCTGCTTTCAAAGAGTTGCCTCAGTCTTTTCCTCCCTGCTTGTAGAGCCAGTAGTTGGCAAGGCACAGAAAACAAACACCTTGATTTCACTGTGACGATGCAGACACACCGTGCATAACAGCGTGAACTTCCCTTCACCCTGCCCTCCTCCCAGGTGAGTCTCCAGTTGTGAGATCCACAATACAAGGGTTGTTCAACAGCCCACCACTCTGTCAGCCTTCATTTCCATCCCCGCTGTCCAGTGCTCATTCATGCACAACTACTTGCTCCATCTCACTTCTTTCTGCTATTACCCTCAATATTGATGTGCACATTCTTTTCAGATGTAGCGAGGCACTTGGGTTTGGAGCTTTGTAGCCACATCAAATTATCCCAGGCTTTTGAATAAACAAACCCAGATAAAAGTTTTAGTGCAAAACTTCTCATTGCTTTCCTTCACTTTTCCCTTCTTCCCCTACTGTAATTTATGCATCTGGAGACGCAAAGCCAAGAGCAAAGCAGTAAAAAACAAAAGGACTCACAAAGAACTTACAAATCAGTGCCTTGCACCCAGCCAGCCCTTCCCCTTCCTCCCAGTCATGTCAGATTGTGATCTCTGTCCTCCCGGTTTCCTACCTGCCACTAATGTGTCTCCTGTGGCGCTCTGGAGGAGGAGGTCAGGCTTTGCAGTGAAGGAAGCCAGGTGTCAGAGTCTACAAAGAAAGTTTTCAGCAGTGGCAGCTGCTCGTCGCATCACGTTCCCCTGCAGGCTTGTGTTTGGCTCTGACGGCATATCTGTTGGTGGCCATGCTTGGTCCTGCCGAGAGTCACATGTGGGGTCAGCTCCCAGTGGGAACATCAAGTTTCTTCTCCTGGAAGGCAGCCTCCAGTAATTTGCAGCTCTGGGAAAATGTTCTCTTTCTTTATTCTCACATTTTCAGAAATACTTGACGTTCCATTTGTATAGAAATCTGTTTTCAAGAAAGTCTATTTTCCATAATATCTAAAGAACTTTCCTCTCAAAAGGAGACTGAAATCCTTCTAAGTTCATGTTCTTCTTTAAATTCTATAACAACAAAAGTATACTTTCTTCTTTAGAAAAGTTTTATCCACTGACAAGAGTAAGTTTTAGGATATTTATGAAGAATATTGATCTTTTGAAATTGAGTCACATATAAGCTGAGATGGATCCTTCTGAACCCCAGCAATCCTTCAGCATTTAGAAGAGTCTCTGATTATGAGATTTACCTTGTAATCATGGTCAAGTAAGGCTTCAGGAGAACTTGTTACAAAAGACAGCATTTACCATCAACTAGAAATATTTGAGACAATCTCAAGTGCAAGATAAAAATGTGGAGTTGTGTCACTGAGACTTTGCTTTGCACTGTGAGTTAGGCAAACACTATCTTTGAGTATACTTCTCCATTTTCCTCTGGGCAGGTTTATTGGGAGATGACATTTGCTACTGCTGCTTGGACCACTTCTGTCCTTTGGGTACTGGTTTGGTGGCTGGTCACAAGCCTGAGATTCAGGATATTGGCTTCTATTACCTGTAAAATAAGGATAGTACACTTATAAAAAGAGTACAGTTATTGAATGTGATTAAATCCTTCACTGCAGTGGTGATAGAGACCTTAAAATGTCTATTTTGACAGCTCTGAAGAACAACAAATGCCACAGACTGAGAGGAACACTTTGAGGGAAACTTGTAGCACAGTGGATGGACACCAGGTTGCTCTCCTGATCCCTGCAGCTGTCCCACTCAAGGGAGCACCACTGGCAGTCCAAGCAAATTCCTCAGGAGCTGGATGCTGCAGTGCAATCCCAAGCGACAAAGTCATTTGGCTTTCAGTCATATCCTCTCCCTCTCAACTGTTCCTTTGAACAGGGAATTACACCAAAAATACACGATACAAACATCTCTCTTCACTTTTTAAATGCACTGTTCTTTTATGAAGTGTCCCTCATGATTTTCTAAAGATGCAAAACACAAATTATATCCCGATGAATTTTTACTTTCTTAGGTCAGATGCTTCTTCTCCTGAGGAGTTTTAACTTTTCTTTCTACTTCCCTCCATCCTCATCATATTCTTTTTTTGGACTTCTGTCAGATTCCACTGCTAATTCAGAACACCACTACTGACGAATTTGTGATAGCATACAAGCTCTTAATAAGGGATCCCGTGGGTTATCTCAACATCCATGCAGTTTAATCTAAAGAATGTGCCAGATTAAAAAGAGCTTTCACAATTTCTATTGCTATTCCAGGGGCCAGCATCTGACACTTGTGATGAGCTGCCTATTCACTATTCAGACCCCTGATAACATAACCCTATACACAGCTAGAAGCTCTTTCACATCTTCAACACCCTGCTCCTTCCCTGCATACAAAGCTTTCTGGAGCAGCCAGAAGAGGGGACTTATTGTGCCATGGCACTTGGACATAGTTAAGAAGTCCAACTGATTCCTTCTCGTGTCCTCCAAACCAAAGATATGCTCACTCTTAGTTTCTGCTCTACCTCCAAAGCCATTAAGTTGCACTGCTGATCAACAGGCCTTTTCTCTTTAGATCAATGCTACTATCACCATGACACAGTGCTATGAGTGTTATTTTTATGTCAAGGCATCAACAGAAAATTGTAGAGTTTTTCCAAATCGTGTTGCAGTTTTGCTCAGCGTCAGCATTGGAGACCTATGCAGGGAGAGCCACAAGCCAGGCAGTAGATGGCACCAATGTACAGCAATTAAAGTGAGCATGAGGCAAAAAATACTTCACACTGCTGTCACTGCTTCCAGCCCTTCTGTTTGACCTTATCTGAGCTCAAAAACATCTTTGCTAATGATTGCTTCCTCATAGTAAAACCCAGATCCCGACACCTTCAGATGTAACCACAATCACAGCCCTCTGTGAACAGTGCCTTTTTGTTGTTTCTTTCTCGCGTTCGCCATTGTAAAAAATTAGCACAAAGGATAGGAATTGTGCTCTCCTCACCGCTCTGCTTCATGCCTGAAGCAGACTGCTGATGTCCTGTATCCATTTTCCCACCTGCTCAATCTAATGCTCGGTCAGGATATCCATGCGTACACCTAATTTCAAGCTGACGACCAGATTTGGATTTAGCGGTAACCTTGGAGTTGAGTGGGTTGTTTTTTCCCTTTCTCTGTACCTTGGACTATAATCTCTTCCTAGAAGCCATCACCATCGCAGGGACTTTGGACATCAGCAGAGCTGTCTCCCTTACTTCCTCTTATCCTGCTATATATTATAGTTTCAGTTCCTCACCATTTACTCCGGCCTTATGTTTTCTACAGTGTTTTTTGGCTCATGATGTGGATGTCTGACATATCTTACAACGTTGCCCAAGATTTCTGTGGTCTATCATGATCCTGTTGGTCATTCAGTCCTGGTTTTTTAGTGCACCAGAAACTGCCTTGCCCTTTTCAGCCCCATACTCAAAATTTGACTTCAGATCTGCAGTAGGATGAGGTCTTCAAGGCTTTGTATACAAAAATGAGTGTAAGGCAACAGAATCACGTTCCAATAAATTATTTTAAATACTTTCTGGCTACAACAGTTCCATTCACTGCCCTTACTCCCCCTCTTCCACAGTTGCCCAAGGTTCATATGCAGACTGCCATAACCATCTAAGCATGTCCCAGCTCTGTAATGCCCATGTTTGACTGACAATTGTACTGCTGATCAAATAAACTTACAAGGGATTTCACTTGAGACCAGCACAGTTTCTCTAGAGCCAGAAAGAACTCCTCCTCTAGAGTTACAAGAGACTTTTCTGGTTACCATATACTTCAAAGCATCTCAAAGCTTTATTTCTATAGAACAGATCACTTTTGTGAAACATCAAAATAGTGATTAAAAAAACAAGAAAAACTGGCAAAGCTGTCACTGTCCTCCTACAGCTTTTAGCCAGCTCTTCTTTTTGATAAACTCATTATTGGCCCTGTATAATTCTCATTTTCCCAGCAGTTTTTCAGTTTATTCTGCCCCCTTCTCTCCTACACTTCTTCCACTCCTAGATGAGTTTGTTTCAAGGAACTTTAAATTTTAAGAACAAGCTTTAGTTTTTATTCATGTCTACTTGTGTTCATTACAAGGTGAGCTCCGTTTGCTTAACTGAGTCAGAATAACCTTATGCTCAATAACCTTACAGTAATAGAGGGGAATCTCTTTGGCTCAGGAAAACAAATTATAAAAGGCTTTGAGTCTCTGTGATCTCTCCAGTGGTTCTGCAGATCCAACTCCATGGGGACTGTGGATGGTCCAGCAGACACTACAGAGAAATTTAGGAGACAGAGACTCACTAGAAGTAGATTTCTTTTTTGCCCTTGTCAGAATTGCTTAAATCTCTGCACTCCCTTTTTCTGTTCTTTCCTTGCTAGGGCACAATTATGAGATCATAAGTAAACAGTCATATATTTGCTTTGTGTTAATAAAATCACACATAGATTCCTTCACCCCCACTTCTAAGAACAATAAAGTAAAACATTTGCAAAGAATTAAAATCCACTTTGTTCTGAAACAACCTTGAAACCCGAGGAAGGATTTCACATCAGCATGTAGTTTTACACCGACAGGCACATTTAGAACATTATGACTCATGTTAGTATTTCTGGGTCAGAGAAAACAGGGTTATTTACCTTTTGTTGAAGAACCATAGTCCTTCAAGAGGGAGGAAAAACAGAATTGGAGCAGTCTAGCTGGGTCATCAGGACCAGGTCTCTGCAGTCCCTACCACCATATATGACCATTTAATAAGGAAAGAAATACATATTCTCCTTCTGCTTTCCCTCCTCCTCCCAACAGGCCTAGACGTCTCTCATCACAAAACAGCTCTCACCGCCCATCTGAAACTTTCAACATCAAAGATCAAAAGCCTCAGCAACCTGACCATGCAACAGGTCATTAATTAATATCGCCAGTGGTGGTGGGGAGCTGTGACTCATGGAGATTTGTGGGTGAAACTGTGTGGGTGATCTGAGATATGTAATGCTGATAACTGTTATTAGGCCAGTTAAAATAGGTGGATACAGTACACTAGCTTTGGGACACGCGGTCCTTGGGCAATGGACTGTGTGCCATGCAGCAGAACACAGCAAAACCATAGGCAGCAGAGAGAAACCCTGCTACCTTCTGTCGAAATTCTCTCCCCTCAGCCCAGATTGGTGACAGATTTAAAGCTGATGGCATGAGGAACACATTCCAGGTAGGCACCTGTTTTCTTCACAGCTCTACAATACCTGCTGAATGCGCATTCACATCCTTTGGCACTGTGCATCCCTGAGAAATCTCCCCCTCCCTGAGTAAGGCAGATCCCAAAACAAAACCTATCCCTTCTTGTCATGCTGAGCAGGATCTGCCACTGCCAGTCTGCAAGTAAGGACCAGCAGGACCTATTGCCATTTGGGCTTTCTCTTCTCTTGGAAGCTCTGCTGCAGATCAGCAGAGAATAGAATCTTAATTAGTTCATGTTGATGAAGTTACACTTGTTTTTAGATATACAGTGCCACTAAAACACTGATCTATGAATGCCTGGTGTTAGGAGACTGCATATCTGAACATGTCTAGAAGATATACATCTTATTAATATATGGTGTCCTTTGAGTGGATGTGGCAAGTATCTACCAACCTGGGGTACTTCCTCTCCACTATCACCCCAGCAGGCTTGTAGGGACTACAATTCCTTTTTCAGAGGAAAACAGAGGAAGCTGTTTGAACAGAAGATGCTAAAAGGCCTGAAAGATCCTGTTGGGCAGGGAACAATCAACTAGTTTAGCTTTGTCAGTGGAGGAGGATTAAATAAAGGCAGGCAACTTCTATTCTGGCTCTTGCATATGCTCAGTAGTTAGACCTAGCTAGAAAACTGGCCTACTCTGACAGTGATAGATCCAGAGGAGTACAGAATATCCTCCGTAGTCCATCAGTGCTGTGGCAGTTCATAAAGCAAATCACGGTTATGGTGTTCTACCAAGGTGAACAAAAACCTAAGTCAGGATCTGCAGTTGTGGTAACTGTTTCACTAAGGTATCCTAGGTTATAGTGAGACAGAGAGGAACATGTAAAGAGGTAACTTCCAAAAGACTGAAAGTATAAAGCAGAGGGCTGCAGCACTTCTTATGGAAATAGTAGCAGTACTGAGAAGGCTGACATTCTTGCTCTATGCCTCTGCCATAGTATCACCAAACAATATACAACATCCACGTTGGTAGGAAGACATAGGAGATGCAGAATTAAATTTTCCTGTGTGTCCAACACTAAAGCGCCCATAGTAATTGGAACAGAGGTTAGAAATTGAGCCCTTCTATTGAAACTATAGAGCACCTAGTCCTCATTATTTTCATGTCACTAAAAAAAGTGATCTAGGAAAAGTCCCTTTAAAGAAGGAACTGGAGCAAGCAACGCAATTAGGAGATGTGAAGGCCTACTATTCACTCAGAGACCTGGATCAAGTGCTTCAACTAAATTAGAGTGTAAAAATGGTTGTAAGATCAAGGTTGCATTTAACCAAGTCCCATGTGCCATGCACAGGCAAAATGAAGACATCGAGGAAAGAGTAAACTCCAGTCATTTCTAGTTTACAGAAGCTCAACTAGAGGTTGTTTCTGTTAATAAGCTTCAATTAATTTCAGTTCCTTGAACTTGCCTAGCCCGTCCTTGAACTCATCCACAACATCCTGCAGCAAGGATTTCTGTGAATTAATTACACACTATGTGAAGAACCACTTTGTACTGAAGCCATTCTATTTATCTGGTGATTCTCATAATTATCCTTTTTGAAATCTATTCCACTTCTATTTTATCAGCAATCTTCGTCGCCTAACAATTCTCTTCTTCCAGCTATGTCATCAGCATTTTGAGCAGCACAAGTCCCAGAACAGACTCCTGTAGTGGTTCATTGCAAGACTTGCCATTTACTCTTATGTTTTATGCCTCCTATACTATTTTAATTCATGCATTAACCTTCCCTTCTTCTCCCACTGTTGCTCAGTTCTCATAAAAACATTGTAAGGGCTTTTTAGATCTCCAAGTACTATGTATGAATTGGCTTTCCCTTATCCTCATGCTTGCTGACCCTTCAAAAAACCCCAACAGATTTTGATGCTTGAGTAAAAAAAGTTTATATAGTTTCCTATGTATATATATCCATACAGCTCTCTGCTCATCTGACACTGGACAGTTGCCTTATCTTGATGTATCTAAAAAAAGACCTGCTTTCAGTTTTAATGTCCTTTGTTAATGTTTCTTAGGATGCAGAGTTGAAATACTCTGCAGTTACCATTACAGAGCAACTCTTGGACTCTAATATTTCAACTTCTCCATCATCTATTCTTTCAGTCATACTTCCAGGATATTTAAATTCCCAATAAATTTGCAGATGGCACTTTTTTCACTTCCTTTTCTGAGGCGAATAAGATACTTAGACTCATCAGCTGTGGGCAGACAACCTGACACAAAAGGCAGGGTTCAAAGCCTGAAAATTTCTGGATTCTAATTGCAAAATTGCAACAAAAATAAAAGATCTTATCTGAGATAAATTGCTGTTACATAATTAACACTACTTACTTGAAAATATGTTATGTTCTAAAAATGCTAGAGGGTAAAAAAAAATACAACAACAATGATGAGATGAAGGGAAAAAAAAACTGTGTACTCCAATTTTCAGGCACGAGTGGGAAGGAACTGCAGAATGCTGGGACAAAGATGTGTAGGACAAATATATCGCCTGCATGTGTACTGTTACCAAAATACTCACTGAAACACATGGGGGATAAACAACCTTATTTAGAATACAAGATTGCACACACAGTTAAAAAGCTGGGAAAATAACTTGAAAACCTAATGAGCGTCAAATGGATACTGTGGAGGAAAATGCCAGAGAAATGGCAGGTGTGAAGGCTACGTAAGATCATCTTCGATGAAGAAGTCAAGAAGGTTATGAGTACTTAAGATTTGTATCACTTGTTCAGATTAAAGATGATAGCTTTTAACAGGAGGACGCTACTGACGAATTACATTGTCAAAATATTGTTGGTATATAGGCATGAAGGGTAAAATATGTTTAAACACACAGTTTGGGATATAGTGAGATATCTGTTCAGCTCAAAGTAAAAGATGCAGCTATTGCTTAAAAAGTAGGATCCTTTCTGCAGTCATACATGTGCATGCTCTGGGATAAGACTACTCACGGGAACTATGGACATGGCACTTAAGAAAGAGACAATCCAAAGAGAATAAGCATGAGGGTCATGGTTTATAGACCTCTGACCAAAAAATTAAAGCTGACATTACAGGATTTGGAAGAAGCTGGGGAGAAACAACTGTCTGCAAATACACGGAAGGTTATTGTACAGAGTAAAGTCAAAATTTCTATTTAATCGCTTTAAAATTGTGGCAAAGATTAGATAGATATAAAAGAATGCTTACTAACTGTAGGGATAGGAAAGGAAACTATAAGGTCACTTAAAATAAATGAGGAATCCTCACAATTGGGGATTGGGGTCCTGATGGATGAAAAACTTAACATGAGCCAGCAGTGTGCTCTTGCAGCTTGGAAAGCAAATGGTATCCTGGGCTCCATCAGAAGAGGGGTGGCCAGCAGGGACAGGGAGGTGATTGTCCCTCTCTACTCTGCTCTCGTGAGGCCCCATCTGGAGTACTGTGTCCAGGTCTGGAGCCCCCAGTACAGAAAAGACAGAGAGCTGTTGGAGAGGGTCCAGATGAGAACCACAAAAATGATCAGGGGGCTGGAGCACCTCCCCTGTGAAGACAGGCTGAGGGAGCTGGGCTTGTTCATTCTAGAGAAAAGAAAGCTGCGAGGTGACCTCATTGCAGCCTTTCAGTACCTAAAGGGAGCCTATAAACAAGAGGGGAGTCAACTCTTTGAAAGGGTTGATAACAGCAGCACAAGGGGAAATGGTTTTAAGTTGAGGGAGGGAAGATTTAGGTTGGATGTCAGGGGAAGTTCTTTACTATGATAGTGGTGAGGTGCTGGAACAGGCTGGCCAGAGAGGTTGTGGATGCCCCGTCCCTGGAGGTGTTCGAGGCCAGACTGGATGTGGCCCTGGGCAACCTGGTCTAGTATTAAATGTGGAGGTTGGTGGCCCTGCCTGTGGCAGGGGGCTTGGAGATTCATGATCACTCAGGTCCCTTCCAACCCGGGCCATTCTGTGATTCTGTAATTGGAACTTCTCTACAAGCATATTACACAAATACCTATTGGGTGAAGCTCAGGTGTAGCTGACCCTGCTCTGTACAAGAGGACCTCTCTAAGTCCCTCTGGCCTCTATCAATGATGTTTGTATTTCTACAAAGTTATGCACAAACAAGGTTAGAGGTTAATGAAAAGATGGTGATAGTCAATGTAATTTCTTTTCCAAATCAATCGGGTATGTTATGAAGACTGATTATAAAAAAAAAAAAAGGTTCACTAAAAGAAAAAGCACCCGATTTCCCCCCCCAAAAAATCTATTTTCTTATGAGAAAGACCCAGAAAACAACAAAACCTGCATCAAAATATTTCAAATGTAAACAAAAATTCTGATTGAAATAAAATAAAAAAAAACCCCACTCTGATTTAAGAGTGTTGCCCTGGTAACCAGGGACACTGTCATTCTGTGGTCCTGTTCTTCCCATTCTCCCCCACAATTCAGGCTTCCAGCATGCCTGGCCTTGATGTAGCTGGGACTCCCATTAGGGGCTGTTTTCCCTTCTCCTAGACTGTGGGCCATGAAACATCACAGTATGTGCAGCCCAAAGAGGAAGCACAGCTGGGAGAGAACAGGATCTAGAGGAACTCACAGCGCGCTTACAGAGAAGCATGAGGCAAAATACATGAACAGAAATATAGTTTTGGTACAAGTTAATTAAAAATATATATATAATTTGGATTTTTCTTCGGAAACAAACAGCTGCCCCTTATCTCCCACAAACAACTTCAGGAGGACCCCAAAGCAATTTCTGACAAATTCCTGACAGCGCCCCTCATAATTTCCTGTCCTGCATTAGAGATGTCTGATTCTGTTACTTTTGACAACTTTGGTCTCCCTCAGACGAAGGGGTTACTTTTGCCAATACTCACTGCAGCCGTTGGAAGTGTCAATACTGTGAGCTTCCCCTAAAGCAAGATTCACTCTCAGCCAAGCTGCGCTCAGAGGCTCAGCACTGCACTCAGAAAATAAAACGCTGATAAAATAAACATACCTTCATCCCAATTGAACGGGAAGTCTATCGCTCCTTATTAATAATGTCTCTTCCAGATGAATGATCTGGCAGGACAGCAATTTCACTGTCCTGTGTTCACATTTCAGAGGGGGGCTCTAAAAGGAGCAGCTGGTTGACTTCGTGGAATAGGCCAGCAACTCCAGCAGAGCCCAGAGGGGTATTTTAGGCAATATTCTCCAATAACAGCTTCACATAGCGCTCAGGTGAACGGCAGTGCCCCACCTAAATATTTGACCTGAAGCTGCCACTGAGCAGCCTCTCCACGCCGACTTCTTTAATGGATCAATTTGGAATGTGTTAATGGCATTACTCAGCACAATAAATAAAATGCGACTCACCTTAACGTTTCTTGGAAGTAGTCATGGAGTTTATGACACCCAGTGGGAACAGCAAGAGAGGGTCATCTGGAAGGAACGGGGAAACATGCCGAGTGCTCACAGGGGAAATTTCAAGAAACAGATGGAGAAAATATCAGAATTCTCAGTAGCCTCAAAGGAACAGATGAAAAACTTTTGGGTCAATAAGCCAGAGAGTGAAAGGCTCAGAAACCCAGGTTTGTGGTTGTATTATCTAGTCCATGTACTCGGAAATGCTAACGATCCTCCAAGCTTCATGGGGTGCAAAACTTTGAAAACTTCTGAGGTGAAGCAGTAGGGAAGATATTTCTCATGTTATTTATGGGAAATAAAAATATGATTTGTTAAGTGGAAAGGAAGACATTCTAAGAAACCTCTGAAGAATCTCAGAAGGAATCTGATTCTTCTTTCTTTTCTAAAAGGTAAAATGAGAGAGAGAATTTTCTAACCTGATCGTCAGATCTATTACTGAAGACACAACTGGTGTAGAAAAACAGCACAATAACAACTTTAGATGGAAGTGCCATTTGTAGCTGTTAAGTTACCCAAAGGATCTTTCACATGAACGCTCCAGACCGAATAGCATGTGCGTACACATTCCAGTCATGGGTCCAAAACAAACCAGGAAGCTAATACGCACCCTCCAATGGGATTTAATTGACCATTAGTTTCCTAGGTTCTGAAAAATCATGTCATTATATCTAACTTATTTCTACATTGCATTTTACCCCCATAGGATCCTAGTGCTATAAACATAAAAAAAAATGCATCCTCCACCACAAAAATGCTATCACCTTTTGTGAGTGAAAGCTTCTGCCTGGCAACACTCCACAGTTGTTGTGGACATTTTTCCTTTGGAATTGAAAAATGCCATATCTTGCTACAATTGCACAAAAGAATGTAGGTCAGACAAACATAATTACAAATTATAGAGTTTTGACAAAGATGTGGCAGTAACAAGCTCACTGCTGGGAAACAGCATAACTAGTTCTTAATAATAAATTTCCTTTACACATCAGCCTCTCCCTAAAGATTCACACCAATAAAATGTAGCAGAAATAGAAAATAATCCTTTCAGAAGTCTAGAGGGAGTTTATCTTTTGGGGGAAAAAAAAAGATAGAAAATGAAAGTAATTATAATTTCAGGGCTAAGTGCAGACATCCCAAAATAACACCTTTCATGAGCAATTTCTTGAGATTTTAGCAGGGCAGTAAGTTTCACAAGAAGCAGTTCAGATCTATATTTGAGATGAACAAGAGCCCCTCTTAGAGTGTAATGCCTCTAAATGCCAAGCTGGTGCCTTGGTTCAGTATTGGTTTGGAAAGCGCCAGTTATGCACTCAAGTATGTTAACTTGCATAGAAATAAACAAAGACATCCCTGGCGGCTGTACTCGTATGCTCACAGATCTCTGAAGTTGATTAGCCATGCTGTGGGGTAAGACCAAATTTTAAGATAGCAAGTCTAAGAAAAGGCCGAGCTTTGTGGTTTGTTTGTGAGCTATCAGCCTTCCTTGTCCACAGGGCTCTGTTTGGAGGACAAGTTGGCAACATTCTGCTTGTTTTTTTTTTTTTCCTTTGAGCATGGTTCACCACATTCCATATTCTGATTAGTGGTGAACAAGCCTTCAGATAGCTCTCAGTTCCAAAGCATACCCTTCCTACGGCAAAATCCATGATTTTATGGTTTCTCGTATTCCTCATGAAACAGTTAATCATGTGACACTGAGTCTGAAGATTTTGCAACCGTCACAAGGCTGTACCAGACAGGTATCTCGGTCAGGTATTTGGACTTTATTTAAACTCCATAAAAGTAACAAACAAAAAGGTTGACCTTGTACTGTACGTGCATGAACGCAGGATTTAAACAGATGCAGAAAAGATCAAGAATTTCAAATAGGCCCAGGAGAATGCCATTCTGCAAGAGTATATTAGGCTTCAGTGTAAAAGCTCGCCATAGAAAAAGAAATGAAATTAAATAAAAAAATAAGTGTAAAACCCAGGAGTACTAGTAAGAGGTTGAATGCTTAGTTCGAGTCCTTGCTTTCTGTTGCTAATCTCAGATAGTAAAAGTTTCATACAGTGAATAACAACGTCATCCCTATTCCAGCAGCTATCGCTCCATCCTCGTTTGAGAGAAATTACAGAAAAGTGAATCATAGCAATAAAAGGTTCGGAAAGTCAACATATGCATGCATATGTGTCAGTGTGGGATGTCACTGTAGGTAATCTGATTGTCTTGGTTTTTATCATGCATCTTTCATTAACCATCTGTAACTGTAAACTGTAGATTTCAGATCACGTTCATTTCTAGAGCAATATCGACTTGAAAGAGACTAAGAAAAGCATTTTAGGTAGAGAGAAGACAGGTACGTCAGTACCAGGTAGGGCTATGCCACGGTCACACATAGTTAGAAACAAACATAGGTACTGGGATACCCATGCAATCACCAAGGCATTAAGATTTCATTCTAAATATGGAAATATTTTCAAGTGACAGAGGCCTTACACGTTGATGAGATGTATTTTTTAAAAAAAGATATTTCTAAAAAAGATACACTGTGTTTCAAGCATGAGTTATGGGGCCAGATGCTGGAATCTAGGTGAAGAATTATAGGCTGTGTTTATAGGAGGTCAGCTCGGGTAACCACAATGGCTTGAAAATTTATTAATCTCATTTGAAAGATGGAATGCAATCTTTAAGTTAATATAAATATACCATCTGCAGCAGTGAGTTCTGAGGAAGTCATTAGAATATGGAGCAAGCTAGGCAGAGTAATAAACCAAATGTGAGATGAGGCTAATATGAACAGCAAAGTCTGATGCCTGTTATCCCCTGGAGAAGCTGAATTTCAGGACTGGATGAAGCACAGAGGTTCCCAGGTCTCACCTGTGTTTCTGAAGAAAGCTTAATCTCATCATTGCTGGGTACAATGCAGTTCACCCAAATGAGAGTGAGAGAGCGATCTGATGACAAGATGCGCTTACTCATTCACATAAGGAAAAAGTACTGCATACAAGTTGAATTAACTCATTTTGTAACTCATCCTGATTAACAAAGAACATATCAGTCATACAGCTGGAAAGCAACATTATCCTAAGAGCTTGTAATTAAAAGTGGACAAAATGAAGACAATTGTAGCCGGTGCTTCCCAAAGGCTAATATCCTCCAGCTGAGGAAAATTACAAGAAGAGCGAGTGGGAGGAAAAAATGAATGAAAATCAGAAGTTCTTTCAGAACAGAGTCAGTCCATCAGCATCATCAAGGACAGACTGGCTAAGGCCCAACTACTTCATTGGTAAATCAGAAGTATTTTGAAGACTTAACTAAAGGCTAAAATATAGCAATGCTCTGAAGTACAGAATGAAGAAGAAACTCATACAGGAAGGTGTGTAAAGAAGAAATTTTTTACGGTAAGGGTTGTGAGGCACTGGCACAGGTTGCCCAGAGAAGTGCTCTGTGCCCCATCCCTGAAGACATTCAAGGTGAGGCGGGACCTGTCTTGTTCATTGCAGGAGGGTTGGACTAGATGACTTTTAAAGGTCCCTTCCAACTCAAACAATTGTATGGTTCTATGAAACATTGACTCATGGCAATTCTGAGCAGGATTTCTTCAATAGCTTTAGATAGACATATTGCCAGCAGAAAATTTCAAATAATAATAAAACAAAAAAGCCAGAGTCATTCAATAACTATTTGTTTGGTAGTTGGGAAGTAATAGCGAGATGTTATTTATATGAGACTAAAGTTGAACACGTCCTTTGCAACCCATTAGGAAATAAGCAGGATGTTAAACATCATCTCGTAGAGATAAACATTTTTAAATCAGCAGGACTGGATAAATCACACTCAGGGGTCCTAAAATATTTGACAGAGGAGAACTCTGGCTTGCTAATATTAATTTTTAATAAATTCTAATATCAGAGAGATCCCAAGTGACTGGAAGCAGCGCAGTAGCCTGGAAAGCAAGAGGGAAAGAGATAAAGAAGGAGGGAGGGAGGAAGAGGAAATCAAGTGCAATTACAGAGGAACTATTGAGTAGTTAACCTCACATCAATTCCAGGTAAAACAGTTGAAAAGCTGAGACAGGACTGAACTGCTGAAACATGAAAGAACAAGATTTTAATTACTGCCAGTCAATGTGGGTTTATGGAAAATAGCTCTCCTCAAATAAAACTGGTTTCATGTTCTGCCTGCACAAAAGCTAAATGCACAGATGTAGCAGACTTTCTCAAGGCTTTAGACTTAGTGCTTGACATACTTACTAGATAAACACCATATAACATCAAGGAAACTTATGTTAAATGGCTAAGACATGGCTATTTAACATAACTCAAAACCCAGCTGCGTCAATCAGACCATCATCAAATGAGGATGCTATAGTGGCTTTCTGCAGGGCTTTGAAGTGTACTCCATGCTGCTCAGCATTTTCACTGATGTTCTGCAAGGGAATATAAAGTCAGCACTGACAGACAGATGGCTGACACAAATATTAGCAGCCTGGTAAATAATGATGAAATGAAAATACTCATATGGGGAGTATCTCGGGTCACTTGTTACAGGGATCCCATTTGAACTGAAGAAGACATTAATGCAGTCAGTGCAAAGGTGATATATAAAGCTGAGAAGAAAACTGAACCCAATGGGACCCTGGAAAGCAGTGATTCTAGAGAAAGATTTAGGGAACATGGTGGGCACATAAAACACAATGCAATTCCAAATTCAGAAAGATTTAAAACCAAACAAACTACAAACGAAGAAGTTGTTTGCATGATCCACACACGTACAAATAAGGGAATGGTGAGCAGCAATGGGATTTTACTCCCACACAGCAGAACACCTCACAGAAGCCTGGAGCTCAGTTTTTACCAACCACTATTGCAATCCAAAAGGCAACAGAGAGCATTAGACTGAACTGACAAATGGACACCTGACCGTGGGAGATTTAGAGACCCATCTACTGAGTTTACGGGGAAGAAAAAAATGAATGATGTCTTAATTACGCCACGTAGTTACTTCCAGACGAGAACGTACTGGATACTAAAGGGTTCTTACATCTGGCAGAGAAAGGCATAATGAGAACCGGTGACTGGAAGTTGAAATCAGAAATTCAAAACGGTCACAATTTTTCAAGCAGTGACGGCGATTAACCACTGGAACAAACTTCTAAAGGAAATGATTGATTATCCATTTCCTGATGTATTCATATCAAAATTAGATGCTTTTCCAGAATATATATTTTATTCCAAAAAGAAAAAAGGAAATAAGAAAAACAAGCTATGTTTAATTCAAATGTAAAGTACTGAGTAACAGCATGACATATAAAGTCTGTGACTTAGAGGGAAAAAAAATGTGATACTGCATGGTCCCCTCTGAGGGCAGAAGGTCTGGATGTCCATGAGAGAGAGACCTCCAATGTGATACAGCAATGCAGCTGTAAAGACGATACAACAAAGCTTGAAAACAATCTACCTAGAAATGAGCTAAAAACATTTCAGTGGTTCTAATTAAATACTGAAGATGCTAAAACTCTGTTTACTTTACATCCAGGCTAGTTTTCTCTAAAAGATTCTGCTTAAGGCAACAATAGGGCTGGCTGCCTTCCCAAGGCCCCATCTACTGCTATCACTGCTGGTTTACACTTCGTGTAAAAGTCAGGGGTGTGATGCTAAAACTCTTGGGAAGGGATATGTCCTCCATGATGTCATGAATGAATGATAATTTGAACATAACATTATGTAATGATAGAAATCTTCAGTATCTCAATTCCTGTATTCAGAAAGTGAGGTAGATCTGCCTGTTTTTCTATTTTACTTGTTTTTATTATTATTCTTTTGTATTGTTTTGTTTGTTTGGATCTGCTAAAGTCTGGGAAAGATCAGAAATTGAGGTTCCGGTTATCTAATACCTATCTCAGTACTTACCTGCCCTGGAGCAGTTCAAGTGCTTTTTGAGAAATGGTGTTTTTCAGACTATCTGAGGCCAAACTGGATCATGGTGAACTTGAAAGCAGAAGAATCAAAAGCACCACACAAAGGTGGCAGGGGCTAACATGTCCTCCTCAGCAGAGACACAGCAGAGTCAGGATGATTCACAACCAGGCCTGTACAAATAACTAATTTTTCAGCTTGCCAGGTGAACTTGAAGGAAGAAAAACACTGCCCTGAAGTGAAGTTCATGTGTGTTTCTTGATGGAAAGAACGATGGAAAAAAAAACCCAAGATATTTATATCAGGCTAACTAAACTGTTACTTTGATTTGAAATTGTTTTGTCTTTGTGGTCTGTTGCATATAAACATAAGTTTGTACAAAGTTTTCTTGAAATGTCAAACTCAGAACTGATTTTTTGAGTGGTGAACAAATGATTCACCCCCTCAAATTTTTGTGGCTCTGTTCAGAGTTTTCTGTGCATTTCAGCATTTCACCCATGCTGCTGGGTGCAAATATTCTCAAAATGCATCAGAGAGTCACAGACCGTCAAATCATCCAGCCCCACCCTGCAAAGGAAAAGCCCAGAGGAGTTCAGTAAAAAGAATTAATCTCTGGAAATTTCCCTGACAAAAAAATGTTACTCGGGTGAAGAAAAGCCAGTCAGACTCCCCTGAAACTGCAGGACATGACTAAAAGAAAACAAAGCCTTTCTTTTTCTTTTTTCCTCTCTTTGATATTGTCCATTTAGCAGGAATTACTTGGTATTCAGTCTCTCCTCCAACAGCTATACACCCACCGGGACCATGAAGTCTGCTATCCACCTTTCTCCAGCTACCGGTCAGTAAACCTGGTACCCAAACATAGCTGTGTTGCAAACCTTTGCACAGAAATTTATCAGCCAAAACTCATGAAGGAAAAAGAAGTTATTTTACACAGAGAGGAATCTACATCATCAAGCTTGCCCATATAGTGCTGCAAAGCGTGTCTTTCAAACATGTTGTTGAAGAAAAGACCTTAGTAAGCACCTACCGCTTCAGCTCGGGCTGAGACAAAGCTGTGCAGAAAGAGTGCTCCTACCAGTTCAGGCAAAGTTCAACACCATCTCCTGAAATGCAAAGAGCCTCTGAAAATTCTGGCTGAAACTTACTACAAAATCTGGAAGAAGACAGAATATCACAAAACTGTTCGAAAATGGAGAAGACTCAGCCTTGGCACTAAGAGCATCTTACACTTACAGGAATGGATATTTAACAATGGCAATGGGTATTTAACAGTACCTCATCAGCTCTTTTTTCCGTGTTTGGAAACACAAAATTTGTGACAGCAAGTTTTGGGGATTTTTTTTTTTTTTTTTTTTGAATAAATATGTTGGTGTCAAGGGAACTTGCATCACAACCAGAGTAGATTTTATAGTCGTGCCAACGGCATGAAGTTTCAGCCTTATTCTAAGCCAATACTATAGCCAAAAGGCCAGAGTGTCATTGTATGGTCCTCTTCTGCTCTGTTGAATGATGATCGTTTTAAAAAGTGGAATAGCTTAATGAAGAGTTAAGAGAGACAGATAGTCCAGATTTAGGGTGTTACCTGAAGTTTAGCTTGTGCTCAATGGTATTCAACTTGTGCTAAATCCACAAGGTGGAAGGATTCCATTCTGGAACCATAGATCCATGCACAGTAGCTGCCCCAACTTACCATGCTTGGATTGTTTCTGTGGGCAAACACCACACAGTGTGTGCTGCAGCTGCCTGCCCACCCGGCTGTCCGAAATACCTGCCAGGGACCGCAGCTCCCCATGTGATGCAGTCCCTACGGGTTGTCCTTTCTTCAAAGGCACGATGGTGACATATTACAAACTGCCAAGATTTATTCTTAAAATTAAACTTAAGTTTCCCAGCTACCTGCTAGAGTGGAGTCTCTACATTTCCTAGAGGGCTGCGAGTCTTTCTCTACCTCTTCTTTAGATGATTTGCATTGTCTGTTTCACAGCTGGCAAAGCATCAGGCCAACTTAAAAAGAACTAAGCAGTGTATTTCCTAAAACAACATGCTCCCATGAAGAAGTGGAAGAAGGCCGGCCTCGATTTATTTGTACAGGGCTCGGCTGGACTTAGAGTGACAAGAAACAAAGAAGCAATGGCAGCACCTCTTTGCGCCATGGAAATGGACAGTGTTTGCCATTCGGCCCAGGAGCAAAGCCCTGAGGACGGAAGGTGCCATGTTCGCAGTCCCTTGCTTTTTAGGGCCGCACCAGGAGGGGGCAGGAGCAAGCCGTCCTTGCCTCCCCGCGCGAGGAAACCCCGGCTGCAAACTTCCCCAGCTCCAGGTTCGCTGCTCTGCTCCTGGCACCATCCCTCTTTTACACACATCAGATACGCGCAGAGCGGTTCGACTATGGATTATTTGCCGGCAGAGTTCCCACAAATCCGGGTTTGTAATGCATCCCGCAGTGTTAAGGCCAGGATTCCTAAAAGCCTTCCACGTTGGTCCAACTTCGCTTCCTCCTCAGCTAGCAGGGATTTTGACATCGAGATAAATGAGTTTTGGCTAATTTTCTCATACAGCCCTTTGATGTAAAGACCGTGTCAGCCTCTGTATTTGAGCGGCATCTCAGAAGTTGCTTACCATGCTATGTGCAATAATCAGCAACAATAATTGCACCGTAGTGAGGCTGAATGTGGTCTTGTATAGCTCAAGGCATGGTAGATAAGTACTGATAAAGCACCTAGTGGTTATCTCAGCGGAGCAACCCCGATGCACCCAAGAGTTGCTTGCACATCGTGTTGAGCATAGCAGGGCAGAACTCAAAAGATTCCTGGCGTTGGCTGTGCTTGGGTAAATCTCCACATTCAGACATCTATCTTTGCAGGGGGAAACTGAGAACTGGGGATGTAGGAGAAGATTCTTGTGCGTTTTAAAACTTCCATCTTCTGGGAGGGTCAGGAATAAATAAATAAATAAATAAATAAATAAAACCAAAGCAAAACAACAACAACAACAACAAAAAAAAAACAAAAAAACAAAAAAAAAAAAAAAAAAAAAAGAAGCCAACAACCCAGTCTTCTCTTGTGGTATTTTGGCATTTCTGCTTTCAATCATAGCCAGAAACCAGAAATGTGAAGACTTATGAGAATTAAATATGTAAGGAAAAAAATATCAACCAACCTTTGCTGAACAACAAAGACAACTTGGCTCATGTTGGTTTCCAACTATGGGTGAAGGTTCAAGTCACTTACTTCAAAAATATATTACTCATGAATGAGCTTTATTAAGAAACCTTGTGCTCCTATAACTCTTTCCATGTGAGGTTTTCAAGTACTTTATGGAATTAAGCAAAACAACCCTGGGAGGTAGATTAGTTCTAACATCCCCACATTACAGATGGGAAAACTGAACACTAAGCACATCTGTAGGAGAGCCAGAAATAATATTACCTAACTCTCATGTACTGCTTTTCAGCAGTAGATCTCACATCTTTACAATGGAGGAACCATTATCCTTATTTTATAAAGAGGCAAATCGACTTGCTTAGGCTGGCCAATAGCTCAGTGAGAGGAGCCAGTTCTTCCCAGGCCTGGTAGTCCCAAGGCGTGATTTTACTAACTAAATGACCAAACCACACTTCTCTTTCTTTAATATTAAATAATTACACAAACACTCAGAAGAAATTAAATGCAAAGGAAATGCATTGCGGTTGATTTTGGGAAGGTAAGGATCAGTTCTCTAATACTGAGGAATTTCTTGATGACTGTATCTTGTATCCCACTGATGCATTACATCTTTGTCTCCCTAGTGAACATGAGAAAATCAGTAAAGGTCAATTCTTTTCACATTAATCATGTGGTATTACCTGACCACAGACAGCATCAGCAGAAAATTTTAACATCAAAGACGACTGTTCTATGGTCCTTTGATGTTGCAAACCTGAACACTTAGAAGGGAGTTTGAATTTTCACAGAAGTAATGACACACGAACATAGAAGGGGTCACCATGTCGCTATTTTCAAAATAAATAAGTAAATCCAGCAATCCTTTCCCCACAAATAAAACGTTCATTTCCATTTGATAACCTTTTCCCTTCCTACAAACACTTGAGGTCTTTTACTGTGAAGCTCCCTTGCAGTGCACCCAATTGTCTTTTAAGAAGATTTTGCCCCAGGGGAGACCCCTCTAAGAACTCAGCAGACAAATCAGGAAGATGGTCCCGTCCCATTCAACTGGTGTCTTGAAGACACTGCTCTACCCCATGAAATCCCCTTCATTCCTCTGGGCAATCTCATTATTTTGAGCTCAGAACTAAGAGCCCAAGAGCAGGCAGCATGGAGGCTTTCAAAATACCAAAATAAAAACAAAAAAACCAAGGAGAATTCAAAATGTGTTCTATGAGGAGAAATTATGAGCAGGAATCTCATAAAGGCAAGCTGGAGTTGTCACTTTCAAGGCTATGGTTGAGTTGGTAGAAGTGTGTGACAGGTTAGGGGATGCTACCCCAGCCCAGCTGTGTTTCTGTACACGTGGCGCTTTTCTGCAGAAGAACGTGTCTAAAGGAACCAAGTTAATACATTGCGATTATATAAATTATGAAGATTAAGATTATTCCACATAAATTATAAGCGCAACCATACAAGGAGCATTTACAAGTCCCCTCCCATCAGCTGAGCTTAAGCCAATCTTTAAAATGGTTTCAGCAGATTTTAGTGTGGATAGAGCTTCCTTCTCTGACTGAGTCAGACCTCTTTCCAGAAGGCTAGGCCAAGTTAGAGCTGAAATTACACTAGAGGGAAGGATGCAGAGTCATTTGTACATGACTTAAATTGAAATTCAAAGGGCAGCAGAAGCAGAAACTGACTTTTATTTTATGCATTCATGCATTTTTTAAGATTAGCTGTTAGCACAGGCGGGCAACACTCAAGTTCTTTTGCTCTTTGCTGTGCCCCAGCTCTCCTGTGTATAACTCATGAGTCACTTCTCACTTGTGACATGTCCTTGCCACCTGCTAAACGGTCACATTTTTGGGGGGGTCCAATGGCTGGGTTGGAGTGGGGTTTGAGGGGGAGGGGAAAGTGTTGAGGTTTTTTTTCATTTGCAGAGTCCTTTAAGATCTCTGGAAGGAAATTCTGTAAACCTGTGTTGCTATTCTCCTGAAGTTCAGATAAGAGATGGTATTTAAGTGATGTAGACACTGTTACTGTTGTTGTCTACAGAAACCGACCTTTTACTGAGCTGAAAAGTGGCAGACACTGCAGACATTAAGGAGGATGACACAGTGGATGTCCTCCGCTCCATTGTGAAGCCTGATAAGCCCAGAGGACTTAGTGTGTGCCTGGCTGCGTGGGCAGACAAAAGAATTACTCGTTTCACTCGATAAAGGAAAAAAATGTCATTTTTGAACAGCTAAGAGAGATGCTGTACCAACAATATTTGACTTATTTAACCAATCCTTAGCTTCAACAAATTTCTATCTTAGTGACAGCACCAGCCATCCATTCAAGCACCAGAAAAATGATTTTGTGTCAAATTGCTATTGCTTTGCCTTAATTATAGTTGTGGAAATGGAAACACAGAGGTATTTTGGGCTCCAAGGTGTGCTAGGATCTCCTGGAGCTTGGCTGGTGCACTTGCTCAAACACTCAGGGTTAAACCAGTTTTTATAAGAGTTCAGGGTGGAAAGACCTGCTAGCAAAGCAGGGGACAATGAGTTGGCCTTTATGATGCCAACTATCAGCTGGGCGTACCGGAGATCTTTATCCAATAGCTTATGCCCCTGCAAAGGGCCTGAAGTATTGCTAAAACTCTTGATCACTCTTTGTTCTCCTCCTTGATTCTCCATTCCCTTCAGTTAAGCTTTTACAGTTTTTGTTGTGAGGCTGTAATGATGAAAACGAGCTTGGAGAAGCATGCCCATGGGGTATGGTAGGGGTCCGGGTGAGCCAAAAATGGAACTCCATGCCCCAGATGGTCCTCTCCAACTCGGCATTCTTATAGTCACTGATGGCTGTGGGATAGTCTCAAAACTGTTTGTTTTTTTTTTCTATTAACCAAAATGCATCCATAAAAGAAGTCTCTCTTGTTTAGTTATCTGGACTGCTGCCGGACAAAAAATGAATGAGAGGTTTCCTTTAAGTCCACTGAGCAGATCCTTGCAGTGTTCACATCCCTGAAGGTGATATGCTCTCATCTAACCAGAGCATCTGCTCCTTTATTGTCCCCGGGAGTCATCACCTGGAATTGGGAACATCAGGGTTTTGCTTGAGCATTCAGCATTAAGTTGTTGGCAACTCTTCACCGTAACATTTTTTCTTATCTAATGATAATTTGATGTATGAGAAACCTGCCGAGTGAAAGCACGACTATTATGCGAGCAAACAATACGGCAGTATGTCCAGTATTATCTGTGAAATGTATTTCAATACCTGTGTGATTAATAATGGATTTGGAAGCACAGTGAAGTATAAATAATCCAAAGCAATATGCAAACTCCTGTGAAGGAGAAGGGATTAATAGTAGAACCAAACGAGGCCCTGGAACATGCAGCATTCAAAATAAATTGGCCAAAATGCAAGATTGTCCCTCAACGTAATTGAATAATAACATAACACTCACAGATCAACAACCCGGTGGTTTTCTCCAGTAACCAGAAAACAAAAAGAATCAGCAGCAGCCTAGTCACTTCTTAACTATACCAACCACTTCAATAGGAAAACCCCTTAAGAGTTAGGCAAAAACTGCTGTTCAGGCTGGGCAGGCTTGCTCTGCTGCATAGTATTCCAGGGAGGGAGTTTGGAAGCAGATGGAGAAATTCTGTGCAACATATTTTGGTCTTTTTAGAAAGCATACAGGAAAAGAACAAATATTTTTTTAAATAGGAGCATCATAATTCTGCAATCTTCCAAAGAGGGCCCAAGAAGAAATTTGACCGGAACACTTACTAGCAGAAGACATCTACATAAATGTTATTCCACTGAACACTTCAGCTCCTTAGAAACGCTGTGATCTTTCTAGCCAAAAAGTCAGTCCTGAACATCTACACTGAACCTAGTCTTCATGGACTGATAGATGCAGTTTTGCTTCATGGGGTGAGGAAAGCTGGTCAGGTCTGCTTCCATCTAAAGGACAGCGTGGCACATTTGCCAAACAGTTTTTGAATATGACATCTCTGAAGACATCTTAAATACTGTGAATTAACTGAGTGTATAGAAGAATTAACTGTTCAGAAATATAACTGACACTAGGAAAATGATGCCAGAAACAAGAAGGGGTCCTGGCCCCTTCCCTGATCAGCCAGTAAGATCTGGTGATGGTATCAGCTATCTCTTTAACTGTCCTGGGTGGAGCAGGTGTGCTGGCTAGCTTTGCACGCTTCTCTACTCCTTGATTTGATTCTCTTAACACACGCACAGAAACCCAGGTCTAAACTAAGTAGATACAATTCAAGTGTAAAAATTTTGTATGACAAAATAGCATTCTCGCAAACAAAAATAAATTTTTAGAACTTCCCAAGAATTGCCTCAAGAGAAATCTTTCACTGAATTAAATGTTACTCACTAGAGGAAAAAATACATAGTACAAGAGTAAGTCCTTGAAAACAGCCCCCTAGTCCCACAAACCCAAGCAAATCAAAAGACAACTTGTTCACGGAGATAAAGGGAAAACACAGAGAGGAACATTTTTAACAACGACTTTTTTCATTCTCTCTTTTTAATCTAGTATCAGTATCAAGAGCTGAATGGGGAGGGCCTTTGAACAGCACCTGCATGGGCCAGCAGCGAAGGTCACATACCAACCTACAAATCTCTCTCCACTGGCACTGGAGAGACAGTGTTACATTCCTCCCTTTGTACTGACATCAAGTGGCTTCAAGCCCATGTCCAAATCTAAATGGTCAGGAGCTGTAACCCAATCTTAACTTGTGACTTCTGTGCGCGACCGACAATGGAAAGCGGAGATTGTGGATTCCCACCCTCCCGCACACTGCTTTGCGCCTTCCTTCGGCTCAGCCCCTTCCCTTCCCCATTAGCAACCTCAGCTCCAATTCTCTTGGGCTGGCACTGATTTATTGGGAGACCTGCGTAATTAAGTGTGTAGGAAAAAAAAAANAATAAATATGTTGGTGTCAAGGGAACTTGCATCACAACCAGAGTAGATTTTATAGTCGTGCCAACGGCATGAAGTTTCAGCCTTATTCTAAGCCAATACTATAGCCAAAAGGCCAGAGTGTCATTGTATGGTCCTCTTCTGCTCTGTTGAATGATGATCGTTTTAAAAAGTGGAATAGCTTAATGAAGAGTTAAGAGAGACAGATAGTCCAGATTTAGGGTGTTACCTGAAGTTTAGCTTGTGCTCAATGGTATTCAACTTGTGCTAAATCCACAAGGTGGAAGGATTCCATTCTGGAACCATAGATCCATGCACAGTAGCTGCCCCAACTTACCATGCTTGGATTGTTTCTGTGGGCAAACACCACACAGTGTGTGCTGCAGCTGCCTGCCCACCCGGCTGTCCGAAATACCTGCCAGGGACCGCAGCTCCCCATGTGATGCAGTCCCTACGGGTTGTCCTTTCTTCAAAGGCACGATGGTGACATATTACAAACTGCCAAGATTTATTCTTAAAATTAAACTTAAGTTTCCCAGCTACCTGCTAGAGTGGAGTCTCTACATTTCCTAGAGGGCTGCGAGTCTTTCTCTACCTCTTCTTTAGATGATTTGCATTGTCTGTTTCACAGCTGGCAAAGCATCAGGCCAACTTAAAAAGAACTAAGCAGTGTATTTCCTAAAACAACATGCTCCCATGAAGAAGTGGAAGAAGGCCGGCCTCGATTTATTTGTACAGGGCTCGGCTGGACTTAGAGTGACAAGAAACAAAGAAGCAATGGCAGCACCTCTTTGCGCCATGGAAATGGACAGTGTTTGCCATTCGGCCCAGGAGCAAAGCCCTGAGGACGGAAGGTGCCATGTTCGCAGTCCCTTGCTTTTTAGGGCCGCACCAGGAGGGGGCAGGAGCAAGCCGTCCTTGCCTCCCCGCGCGAGGAAACCCCGGCTGCAAACTTCCCCAGCTCCAGGTTCGCTGCTCTGCTCCTGGCACCATCCCTCTTTTACACACATCAGATACGCGCAGAGCGGTTCGACTATGGATTATTTGCCGGCAGAGTTCCCACAAATCCGGGTTTGTAATGCATCCCGCAGTGTTAAGGCCAGGATTCCTAAAAGCCTTCCACGTTGGTCCAACTTCGCTTCCTCCTCAGCTAGCAGGGATTTTGACATCGAGATAAATGAGTTTTGGCTAATTTTCTCATACAGCCCTTTGATGTAAAGACCGTGTCAGCCTCTGTATTTGAGCGGCATCTCAGAAGTTGCTTACCATGCTATGTGCAATAATCAGCAACAATAATTGCACCGTAGTGAGGCTGAATGTGGTCTTGTATAGCTCAAGGCATGGTAGATAAGTACTGATAAAGCACCTAGTGGTTATCTCAGCGGAGCAACCCCGATGCACCCAAGAGTTGCTTGCACATCGTGTTGAGCATAGCAGGGCAGAACTCAAAAGATTCCTGGCGTTGGCTGTGCTTGGGTAAATCTCCACATTCAGACATCTATCTTTGCAGGGGGAAACTGAGAACTGGGGATGTAGGAGAAGATTCTTGTGCGTTTTAAAACTTCCATCTTCTGGGAGGGTCAGGAATAAATAAATAAATAAATAAATAAAACCAAAGCAAAACAACAACAACAACAACAAAAAAAAAACAAAAAAACAAAAAAAAAAAAAAAAAAAAGAAGCCAACAACCCAGTCTTCTCTTGTGGTATTTTGGCATTTCTGCTTTCAATCATAGCCAGAAACCAGAAATGTGAAGACTTATGAGAATTAAATATGTAAGGAAAAAAATATCAACCAACCTTTGCTGAACAACAAAGACAACTTGGCTCATGTTGGTTTCCAACTATGGGTGAAGGTTCAAGTCACTTACTTCAAAAATATATTACTCATGAATGAGCTTTATTAAGAAACCTTGTGCTCCTATAACTCTTTCCATGTGAGGTTTTCAAGTACTTTATGGAATTAAGCAAAACAACCCTGGGAGGTAGATTAGTTCTAACATCCCCACATTACAGATGGGAAAACTGAACACTAAGCACATCTGTAGGAGAGCCAGAAATAATATTACCTAACTCTCATGTACTGCTTTTCAGCAGTAGATCTCACATCTTTACAATGGAGGAACCATTATCCTTATTTTATAAAGAGGCAAATCGACTTGCTTAGGCTGGCCAATAGCTCAGTGAGAGGAGCCAGTTCTTCCCAGGCCTGGTAGTCCCAAGGCGTGATTTTACTAACTAAATGACCAAACCACACTTCTCTTTCTTTAATATTAAATAATTACACAAACACTCAGAAGAAATTAAATGCAAAGGAAATGCATTGCGGTTGATTTTGGGAAGGTAAGGATCAGTTCTCTAATACTGAGGAATTTCTTGATGACTGTATCTTGTATCCCACTGATGCATTACATCTTTGTCTCCCTAGTGAACATGAGAAAATCAGTAAAGGTCAATTCTTTTCACATTAATCATGTGGTATTACCTGACCACAGACAGCATCAGCAGAAAATTTTAACATCAAAGACGACTGTTCTATGGTCCTTTGATGTTGCAAACCTGAACACTTAGAAGGGAGTTTGAATTTTCACAGAAGTAATGACACACGAACATAGAAGGGGTCACCATGTCGCTATTTTCAAAATAAATAAGTAAATCCAGCAATCCTTTCCCCACAAATAAAACGTTCATTTCCATTTGATAACCTTTTCCCTTCCTACAAACACTTGAGGTCTTTTACTGTGAAGCTCCCTTGCAGTGCACCCAATTGTCTTTTAAGAAGATTTTGCCCCAGGGGAGACCCCTCTAAGAACTCAGCAGACAAATCAGGAAGATGGTCCCGTCCCATTCAACTGGTGTCTTGAAGACACTGCTCTACCCCATGAAATCCCCTTCATTCCTCTGGGCAATCTCATTATTTTGAGCTCAGAACTAAGAGCCCAAGAGCAGGCAGCATGGAGGCTTTCAAAATACCAAAATAAAAACAAAAAAACCAAGGAGAATTCAAAATGTGTTCTATGAGGAGAAATTATGAGCAGGAATCTCATAAAGGCAAGCTGGAGTTGTCACTTTCAAGGCTATGGTTGAGTTGGTAGAAGTGTGTGACAGGTTAGGGGATGCTACCCCAGCCCAGCTGTGTTTCTGTACACGTGGCGCTTTTCTGCAGAAGAACGTGTCTAAAGGAACCAAGTTAATACATTGCGATTATATAAATTATGAAGATTAAGATTATTCCACATAAATTATAAGCGCAACCATACAAGGAGCATTTACAAGTCCCCTCCCATCAGCTGAGCTTAAGCCAATCTTTAAAATGGTTTCAGCAGATTTTAGTGTGGATAGAGCTTCCTTCTCTGACTGAGTCAGACCTCTTTCCAGAAGGCTAGGCCAAGTTAGAGCTGAAATTACACTAGAGGGAAGGATGCAGAGTCATTTGTACATGACTTAAATTGAAATTCAAAGGGCAGCAGAAGCAGAAACTGACTTTTATTTTATGCATTCATGCATTTTTTAAGATTAGCTGTTAGCACAGGCGGGCAACACTCAAGTTCTTTTGCTCTTTGCTGTGCCCCAGCTCTCCTGTGTATAACTCATGAGTCACTTCTCACTTGTGACATGTCCTTGCCACCTGCTAAACGGTCACATTTTTGGGGGGGTCCAATGGCTGGGTTGGAGTGGGGTTTGAGGGGGAGGGGAAAGTGTTGAGGTTTTTTTTCATTTGCAGAGTCCTTTAAGATCTCTGGAAGGAAATTCTGTAAACCTGTGTTGCTATTCTCCTGAAGTTCAGATAAGAGATGGTATTTAAGTGATGTAGACACTGTTACTGTTGTTGTCTACAGAAACCGACCTTTTACTGAGCTGAAAAGTGGCAGACACTGCAGACATTAAGGAGGATGACACAGTGGATGTCCTCCGCTCCATTGTGAAGCCTGATAAGCCCAGAGGACTTAGTGTGTGCCTGGCTGCGTGGGCAGACAAAAGAATTACTCGTTTCACTCGATAAAGGAAAAAAATGTCATTTTTGAACAGCTAAGAGAGATGCTGTACCAACAATATTTGACTTATTTAACCAATCCTTAGCTTCAACAAATTTCTATCTTAGTGACAGCACCAGCCATCCATTCAAGCACCAGAAAAATGATTTTGTGTCAAATTGCTATTGCTTTGCCTTAATTATAGTTGTGGAAATGGAAACACAGAGGTATTTTGGGCTCCAAGGTGTGCTAGGATCTCCTGGAGCTTGGCTGGTGCACTTGCTCAAACACTCAGGGTTAAACCAGTTTTTATAAGAGTTCAGGGTGGAAAGACCTGCTAGCAAAGCAGGGGACAATGAGTTGGCCTTTATGATGCCAACTATCAGCTGGGCGTACCGGAGATCTTTATCCAATAGCTTATGCCCCTGCAAAGGGCCTGAAGTATTGCTAAAACTCTTGATCACTCTTTGTTCTCCTCCTTGATTCTCCATTCCCTTCAGTTAAGCTTTTACAGTTTTTGTTGTGAGGCTGTAATGATGAAAACGAGCTTGGAGAAGCATGCCCATGGGGTATGGTAGGGGTCCGGGTGAGCCAAAAATGGAACTCCATGCCCCAGATGGTCCTCTCCAACTCGGCATTCTTATAGTCACTGATGGCTGTGGGATAGTCTCAAAACTGTTTGTTTTTTTTTTCTATTAACCAAAATGCATCCATAAAAGAAGTCTCTCTTGTTTAGTTATCTGGACTGCTGCCGGACAAAAAATGAATGAGAGGTTTCCTTTAAGTCCACTGAGCAGATCCTTGCAGTGTTCACATCCCTGAAGGTGATATGCTCTCATCTAACCAGAGCATCTGCTCCTTTATTGTCCCCGGGAGTCATCACCTGGAATTGGGAACATCAGGGTTTTGCTTGAGCATTCAGCATTAAGTTGTTGGCAACTCTTCACCGTAACATTTTTTCTTATCTAATGATAATTTGATGTATGAGAAACCTGCCGAGTGAAAGCACGACTATTATGCGAGCAAACAATACGGCAGTATGTCCAGTATTATCTGTGAAATGTATTTCAATACCTGTGTGATTAATAATGGATTTGGAAGCACAGTGAAGTATAAATAATCCAAAGCAATATGCAAACTCCTGTGAAGGAGAAGGGATTAATAGTAGAACCAAACGAGGCCCTGGAACATGCAGCATTCAAAATAAATTGGCCAAAATGCAAGATTGTCCCTCAACGTAATTGAATAATAACATAACACTCACAGATCAACAACCCGGTGGTTTTCTCCAGTAACCAGAAAACAAAAAGAATCAGCAGCAGCCTAGTCACTTCTTAACTATACCAACCACTTCAATAGGAAAACCCCTTAAGAGTTAGGCAAAAACTGCTGTTCAGGCTGGGCAGGCTTGCTCTGCTGCATAGTATTCCAGGGAGGGAGTTTGGAAGCAGATGGAGAAATTCTGTGCAACATATTTTGGTCTTTTTAGAAAGCATACAGGAAAAGAACAAATATTTTTTTAAATAGGAGCATCATAATTCTGCAATCTTCCAAAGAGGGCCCAAGAAGAAATTTGACCGGAACACTTACTAGCAGAAGACATCTACATAAATGTTATTCCACTGAACACTTCAGCTCCTTAGAAACGCTGTGATCTTTCTAGCCAAAAAGTCAGTCCTGAACATCTACACTGAACCTAGTCTTCATGGACTGATAGATGCAGTTTTGCTTCATGGGGTGAGGAAAGCTGGTCAGGTCTGCTTCCATCTAAAGGACAGCGTGGCACATTTGCCAAACAGTTTTTGAATATGACATCTCTGAAGACATCTTAAATACTGTGAATTAACTGAGTGTATAGAAGAATTAACTGTTCAGAAATATAACTGACACTAGGAAAATGATGCCAGAAACAAGAAGGGGTCCTGGCCCCTTCCCTGATCAGCCAGTAAGATCTGGTGATGGTATCAGCTATCTCTTTAACTGTCCTGGGTGGAGCAGGTGTGCTGGCTAGCTTTGCACGCTTCTCTACTCCTTGATTTGATTCTCTTAACACACGCACAGAAACCCAGGTCTAAACTAAGTAGATACAATTCAAGTGTAAAAATTTTGTATGACAAAATAGCATTCTCGCAAACAAAAATAAATTTTTAGAACTTCCCAAGAATTGCCTCAAGAGAAATCTTTCACTGAATTAAATGTTACTCACTAGAGGAAAAAATACATAGTACAAGAGTAAGTCCTTGAAAACAGCCCCCTAGTCCCACAAACCCAAGCAAATCAAAAGACAACTTGTTCACGGAGATAAAGGGAAAACACAGAGAGGAACATTTTTAACAACGACTTTTTTCATTCTCTCTTTTTAATCTAGTATCAGTATCAAGAGCTGAATGGGGAGGGCCTTTGAACAGCACCTGCATGGGCCAGCAGCGAAGGTCACATACCAACCTACAAATCTCTCTCCACTGGCACTGGAGAGACAGTGTTACATTCCTCCCTTTGTACTGACATCAAGTGGCTTCAAGCCCATGTCCAAATCTAAATGGTCAGGAGCTGTAACCCAATCTTAACTTGTGACTTCTGTGCGCGACCGACAATGGAAAGCGGAGATTGTGGATTCCCACCCTCCCGCACACTGCTTTGCGCCTTCCTTCGGCTCAGCCCCTTCCCTTCCCCATTAGCAACCTCAGCTCCAATTCTCTTGGGCTGGCACTGATTTATTGGGAGACCTGCGTAATTAAGTGTGTAGGAAAAAAAAAAAAAAAGAAAAAAAACAACAAGCCCAGCTCCCAGCAAGTTTATTATAGAGGGCTGTGGGCTGGAGTAGGGGAATAGGTTCCTTTCACCAGGTTCAATTGCATGAGAGCTTGGAAAACTTTCTGGCAGTTTGCTGCAAGGTTATTGAAGCGATTGCTGCATGCTTCAGTCCCTTCTCTCTTCTTTTTTAAGCAAAAGCTTAATGAAGGCAAGCAGGAGAAAGAACTTTCTGTTACCGTCACTGACCTGTTTTGACTTTTAAAAAGGAAAGTGATAGTGCAGTAGAGGGGTATTTTAACCATTGCTGCTGCATTATTCAGCAAAAAGAGGAACATTTCTTCTAGAGCTTTAAATTACACACAGTGGCCTCCCAGCAACGTATGGGGGAACTGCTCAGTGCTTGTCCTACCAGAATTACTCTGCGGTGCTATACAACATTTGTTTCTATTTTCATTTTAACTACCTTGAGACTCATTACAGTAAATCCCCTTCCCAAGGGCTGTTGGCAAGACCTCAGGTGAAAAAGTATATACTGCTGTACTCTATTGTGTTAAATTAGACAATGGTATAATTTGGGGTAATAGATTGTATTTCATTTCAAAAGAAATGTCAGAGAGGAAGAGATGAGATTTTAACATTTTGGAGGACTTTATAACCAAACACGCAGGCGTACAAAGGGAACGGGATGTTAATTGGCTCTAGCACAGTCGTGGCCTGAGTCTGCCTGGTCCTGTACGGGACTGCACTGAAGGCATGTGCCCTGGGAAAGCAAGGGGACCTGGAGCAGACCCTAAAAAAGCCGTGAAAGCTGCTGTGTGAGGGCATGGATTTACTCAGTGTGCGTAAAGAGTTATAAGCTCTCTTCAGAGAGGGTGGGCAAAAAGTGTTACACAAACTATGGACAGGCTGTACTTTGCAAGATACCATTGTGGACCTGAAACCTGACCTTTGAGGGCTTGGCAATATCTGAGAGATAACACTTATTCTTCTGACAGCCATTGCACTGAGAACTTTTTACCTCGAGCAGACATTGTGCTCACACAATGGATGTTCTCGCCCCAAACATTAGTGTGATGATGTTTGTTATGGGGTTGACAGTCCCATTACAGAAACACAGCCAGAGCTGCCAGGCTCTAAAACAGAGATGATCTCCATGCTGCGTATGTGGTACAGACACTCACTCCAGCCCTGAGAGGACAACAGCACTCTGCAGCTAAAGTCCTCTGTAATCTCTGTAATCTCAGTTGTATTAACACATATTGAGTATTAAAAAGACCGCAGTCCAAACAGGAAAGCCTTCTCACATTACAGAGGACCCTGAACTCCACTAAAGACCACTTCAAGCTAACAGAATTTGTTGGAGGTGTTTAGGTAGTTGTAGCACAGGAAACCATAGAGAAACTGAAGATCAGTGGAGAACTTCAAAGACTGCTGTGCTTTCCAAAAAGACATCCCCTTCCCAAACCTCGGGGAGGCACAAGGCAGCTGCTGTGCGATGTTTTCTCTACACCTCTGACAGAATTAAACATGACCACATAGAGCAGCAGAGCATCAAAAAACCAGGTACAAAATTTCTAGCTATATGAGCACCCAGCCAGCTAATGAGGAGCTCACAAAATAGGCAATAACTCAGAGCTGCTATTTTCAGATCTAGATGTTGTGCTTTACTTGGAAAGGTTTATATATAAATACATACATCAATAGGAAATGACAGCATTTTTTCCTTGTGACGTTCTTCATCCCAGTAAATTACATACAAATATTCTATGTGCCAAGTCTTATTCAGGCAAATTCTGGCTCATCAAAATCCCAAATCCTATCATTTAATTAATATTACTCAAATTAGCCATTAAGCAGTGGGTGAGGTGGCCAAGTACCTAACGTCATCATGACATAATATTGTCAAGCAGTGTTGTGACAACTTTTGCATTTTAGAAAAAAAAGAGCTTAGCCAATCTTAACTGATTGGATTGACAGCAGGTAATTATTGGGTAGTCAGATAAAATTCAAGCGCATCCAGGGGAAACTGAAGCAGGAACAGCAACTATTAAAAATAGCTTTGAAGACAGCAGCAATTACCCAAGTTGTTAAATAAGAAATAGCATTAATCTTCTGGACGTTATTGACAGTTGTCTTTATGATATCAACAACCATATCGCATCATTAGAGCGTAATGCTTTTCAATATTTCAGAAGATATAAATTAGCCTTTCAAGAAAGGTTCATGACCCTAATTTCATTTTCTCCAAATAAATCCAATGCAATGTCCTCAGAGAAGATAATGAAGATCTACAGCTCACCTGAGGAATCATTTAAAAGCCCATTAATCATCTTTAAAATACATTCTGGTGACATGTATTACCAGATTGTCCTTCTAGAGAACTGTATGTAAGATATTCCTGGCATGCAGTAGATTACACAACACTGCCATCAAACTTGGTCTGTCTTTACTGGAAGATGCGGAAACTGGAATAAGACACAAAGGAACAAATGTTTGATTTGCAGTGTCCCAGGATAACAGTCAGGGAAGCCAAACATATGAAGAGAACAGAATAGCTGAGATAAGGATGACTTCGGAAGACATACAGCATATGATACTGTCCTGATAGGGGGAGAAATATTTGTTGAGAAAGAGCATGTACAAAGGTGCATTTAAAAAATAAAATCATTACCTCCATCAATCTGTGCAAAGCAGCTCTCAGCTGCTTAAAAACTCCAGTTCATCAGGGCTAGAAAGGGGCCCCTCCAGAAACAGTTAGCAATTGCATAAATAAAGGAAACATTAAGCAGGTAACAGAAGCTGACTTATTTCATTTCAACAAAACTGGACAAAATTAGTCATAGTACAAAGCAAGTTTTTAAAGAGTAGTGAATGACTCAACGTATTTGGAAAAAAAAATCCAAGGTTGTTAATTATAAAATCTCTTGAAATTAATTCATTTGTAACATTAGTTTTCTTTCAATGATTTGTTTCAGCACTTTTCCTAAGTTTATGGTTACATGCAAAATCAGCAGTGACAGTCTTGTTTTGAACTGCAGTGGAAAACAGAGCACGGAAATTATGTCCAATTACAGTATTATTTGTTGATAGTCCTTACCTTTAGAAATTATTAGTAGCTGTTACTAAATACCAGATGCTGTCAGAAGCGATGAAGATGTTAATTTTTAGTCTTCACCACTTCAGATATCATCATTCAGTTTCCCTGACAAATGCAGATATTTATGAACTGACTACAGCAATCTTCCAGAACTGGAAATTGGTCTGCAGTATATGGTGGTGACTAACAAGTTGATTGTGATTAAAAGCAGAATCCTGTAACTAAAGTTAGCCTTGTGCTTAGCCCAGGGACTGGGGCTGTTCAGACTTTCAGTAAGACATTCTAACTTTCGGTAAGATGAAAATTATAAAATCAGATACTTCCAAGCTGAGATATTCACCAAATTCTTTTGGTATATATCAAGAATTGGCTTCCTCTGTCCATATCTGCCTTTTCATAGGAAACTCTGTTCTCTCTGGAACCTCAAGTACACTTTTAGTCCAACACTAACCTTTTCTGGTGAGTGAAATCCCAGCTAACTACTCAGATACGGTGGACTGTAGGCAATTTAAAACCATTTCCCTCTGGTCTTTGCACATTTCTGCTGCATGTATAATTGATACGGGGTCTCTGACAGAGATGCAGATATGGCTAGTAAGATACTGAACACAGTTCCCTAAAATGAATGAATCTTAAAAACAGAAAAAAAAAAAAAAAAAAAAAGGAAAGTACAACCAATTGATATCAAAACTGATAAAGGAAGATGAAATACAACCAGACGTTCAGTTTTTGCCCCGAGGAGGTGATCAGTCTGCACAAGGAAATGCTCTGAGGCCTTAGAAGCAAAATCTTGAAAACTGAAATATTACACAGAGCTTGTGATTCACTGAATCATGGTTCTGTTTTACAAAACATCATATTTGGCCTGTGCCTTCACATTACTTCCTTGTGTCGATAGATACCGTTTGAATGTAAGCAAGCTACAGAATTAATGAACTCCCATCGTGACCTTGCCGTAATTCCAAGAGTTGGTTAAAGAATCACATGTTTCTAACTTCTGCAGCAGTGTTATTTGCTGTGGTCTAAAACACAAATCCTCCCGTTTGCTGAATACACCGAGGATCCTGCCTGAGCCAAGAGTGCTGGGACAGAGAAACTTAGGGCAAGAGGAAGCAAATCTCAACAAAGAGAAGATCACTGTCTAATTTCATTAGATGTTTTTGTGCTCCAAAAACATCATTTAAAAATTGCCTAATGGATTATACATCGTGACTGCTCATCACTGAGAAATGGGAAAGGTAACATTTTTCACCAGTGATGACAGATTCCCGTAAACACTCTGTAATTTAGCTGGGTAATTTAGCTGGCATTTAGCATGGCAGTATTATGGAGGTAGACAGGAAAGATGTTTCAAAGCAGAGGCTGTGACTGAAATTACGGCAATGCCATAATTCTGATTTCTTGGTGTAACGAGCACATACTACTCAAGCTGAAGCTGCTTGGTTTTTTTTCTTTTTCTAAAGACCACAACTGACACCAAAGTCAAACTTCATAATATGGAAGAAAGTGAAAACAAATTACTCTATGTCAGTCAGACGATCCAGAGCTTGTACTGAAAATAAATGTTACTGAACAAGTGAAGCGTATGCTTTTACGTGAAGAGGATGACAAAGTCTATTTAGCTCCTTTGTTTGCACATGGAAGCTTGCTATTATTTTTTTTTTAAATAGTCAAAATAATAAAGATAAAACGACAAGTCTGGTTATTCAACTCCTGGCTTTTGAAAGTAAAGAGAAAATGGAGTAGGAAATACATAATCTAGAGAAAGTCACAGGCCTGTTGAGAGGTGAAACAGGAGCTAGAACTGGGGGCAGAGCAGCTCAAAAAACCCCTGCAATTCTACTTTTTGCTCCACGTGGTCAACTGCAGCAAGGACCTAACAACCTCCTATAATATCTATGTCAACATTAAGAAGCTTAACTTACTTTATTCGGATATTCAGATACAGGTCAGACATCAATCAGCTCATTTCTCAGTTTCATTCTGATTACCAGTTAGTCAAAAATCAATATTACGGGCTTGCACTTTTACTGCTGGATAAGGCTCTGATGTGCAGACACAGAAGGAGCAGTCTGGGTCACAGGTCTGTACCTCGCCATGGCTAACAGCCACGACTGAGAGCCCATTTAAAAAAAGCGTGCATTTTCAGCTCAAAATAAATAAGGCTCTAATTTTTACTAGAGAAGGGAAGTTGTAAGACTATCATTATCATAATACCATAATAGAAAAATAAGAAAACCTTATTTATAAGCCTTATTTAATTTGTTTATGGCCACTTCTTTACTCATTAACTCTTAGCCAGTACTGTCCTTCAGCTTCCCTTCTTACCTCTGTCCCTGGCATGCTCTTATGCTACACTGATGTAGAGCAAATCTACCTTCATGAAACTGAAGCTAGTGGGGGATGCCGGTAAGCCCAGCTTGGTAACTTTTTGTAATTCAGGCTCCCTTTTCTCTCCCTGTTTTGCTTTGAGGCATTTGGTACTGTCTGCAACAGAAAAGCAGTGTGGCACATGTGAGGGATGCATGACTGTCTGGCTGGGGGAAGGATGCCCAGCCACGCTTCACCTGCTTCTTTCCTTGGTCTTTTTATTTCAAGGGCTGAAAAGATCTTTCTGCTGTTGTAATTCCCTTTGCCTAACTCAGCTGATGTCCAAGATCTCTCAATTTATTCCTAATCTTTCTGAATTACAGTATATAAATTTATTTGAATAAAATTAACTTCATGCTTTCTGTTTATTGAAGTAATTTCAGAAATTATTACTTTTATTGTTGGATCTAGAGGCTTTGTGTACATTTTTGCCTTTCTCTCCTGGAAACAGGAGTTACACGTAGACTTTACATCACCGACAAATAGCTTTTGCATGTCCTCTCTATTCAAATTTCTGGTCTTTTTAGTTAATTGGACCTTATTATTATCTCCCTAGATGTGGAAAACTTTGTTTTCAAAACACGAGATAATCCTAGTGACAGAACTACTTGTGTTTGTGCTTTCAGTGGGAACAATTCACAATTTCCTAACCCAGCAATAATTTTTTTGTGGTATTTTCTTTCCAAACTAGTACTTGCTTTGCTTACAGAAACCAAATGTGTAACAACAGTGTTGGTTGGCTCATTGACCTCTGGGAAAGAAGTGTGTCCACTCTCCTCTGTAGGACTGTCTGTCATATACCAGTATTAACACATGCATTTCTATGCCAGAAAATTATATTTTCTTCTAATAACCCAAATCTTAGGAGAAAGAGAACTATTCCTAAGATCAACAGAACACTACAGATGAATTCAACCAATTCCAAGAAGCTTCCAAGTGGTTGGAAATTCTCAGCAACATCTTACAATCACCCACTGCGTTCACAGCGCTGCTCTTCCCAAAATCTCCTGCCATAACTTACTCCTGCATGCGGTGCCTTCGAGCCCTTCTTGGCCACCCCAATGGAGGTAAGATGGCCAGTCAAGGCCTCTTCCATTCTTGGTTTTATCCTATACCACAGTGACCCCCTGCAGCAGCTCTCCTGAGGGCATACAGCCATGCAGGACCTTTGTGAGTCAGATCATCCAGCCAGTAATATAGATTAGGTCGTAACCCAACGACATATAAACCAAAACCATAATTCCTCCTCCCACTTCTTCTGTCATCTTGTACTAATTTGAGTCCTTATCTCTCTAAGCTTAATTGGAACTGGCAGCAGCCTCGTGGTAATGGAACCTGAGAGAGCAGACGTCACATGTGTTGTAGCAGCACCACAAGTGATGTGCGTCGTGACCGTGCCTACAAGTAAGGCATTTGGGGGAACAAGGAACAGAGAAAGCAGGGAGACCTTAGGGGAACAGCTACGAAAGAAATTAATTAAGTCTTATTGCAGGGATGTTTTAATCAAGAGATTAGCTCTGCTTTGTTAAGTAATGAAGCTAAAACTTTTTTTACTGCACTCTGCTCCAAGTGCATCTGTTCTGTTGAGGTAAGGAAATCTTAGCGGATATCAGTTCAGCTTCTTTTAACACCAGTTTGAGGGTGAAAAGTAAACAAAAGAGACTCCAGAGAAAAATATAACTGTTTCATAAAATGTTCTCAGCTCAAAGCAAGAAGGTTGAGGCAATAGCACATCTAAAGGAATAGGAGAAGTCTGTTCACTGATTAATGCTCAGCTTCATTTAGCTTCTGTTCATCCTACTGGAAAAAGTGGTGAAGGACCTACAGCAGCTCTGATTTCAGTGTGAGCCTGGGTCTGCAGTCACACGACTGCTGGTGCATCAAGGCGAGAGGTTTGCAGTATGAGTGCTGAGTAGCACCAGTGTGAGCAGGGAGCACTGCCACAGCTCTGCCCTCCTAAAAGACCTTTTCTGCAAAATTAGTATGGCCTCTAAACAAATACACAAATCCAAACAGCAGAACGCAGAATGTATGTTACTTAAAGTTTACATACAACGTTAACAAAGAAGATGCAAGAGATATGTGTGACAAAGCGAGAAGTAACATCAGAATCCACTCTTCCTTCAAAGTAGTCCTAAGGGCCAGAAATCATCTCCTTTTAAGTGCTGATAGGAGGCTTACTTCCATGGCCTCCCAGTCTTGGACAGTTTTCACTTGTTACTATAATGCAACTGCATAATAGTAGTTGTTAAAAATAATACCTTTTAGCAATAGCTTCAAGTCCAACTCAGCTGAGGATGAATCACTCTCTACTTTATTGGATTTTGTATTCTTACTTGCTATGAAGTTCACCAGCTGGCTGTGACTACAAAGCAAGTAAGAATTTTTATGGGGAAGTACAGAAGTAAAGGAGTTCAGCTTCTGAATGAATCCCTCTGAAGCTCGGAAATTAAACTAAAACAACAAAAGCTCAGAGGAGCCCAAGGGAATTAGGTGTCCAGCTGTCATTCATTTTCTGAATTATTTAGGCCATCACTCTCAGAGGGATATATTTTCTTTTTGCCCATTGGTGAACAGTAAATTTAGGGAACAAATTTCATGTTTTTATGCTGTGGGGGACAAATGTGTATATATATATTTGTATATATATACATTCCACACCTGAAAGAATGGAGTTGATCTCAATTCTCCCTTTATGTTGCTAAGGATACTTCACGTTTGAAAGACAGGTAATAAGACAGTCCTTGATTCTGGTAATTTCCACCATTTCGGCATAGGTGAGAAATATTTTTAAATTGCACCTTTCAAGCCCATAGATATATGAGCATATTTTATGGAATTTTCTTTTTCTGGCAGTTGAGCCAGCATGAACAGAGCCTCGTATTTTATTGGTCCACTATTATTATTATGTCAAATGTCTCTATTTCTTTAGTTCTTGCAGCACACTGTATAACTATGGAAGAAAGTTCATCTTTTCTATGTGACAGAAACTCTAAAATCCACATCCCTTAGGAAAACCTTTATTTCTAAGACTGAAAGAAGACTTTCAAAGACATGATGAGTGACAAACATCTACCTGCCACTGAGAAGAGATGGACTCATCACCTACTCCCCTTTTGTGCTTTTGAGTATCTCTTTTATGTAAGGTTTATGACTCTGTAATCTCAAAGGTATTGGACCTTTTTTCAGGGTAGCCTTATCATTTGTCTGTGATTAGGTAGTTTGTAGGTCTCTATTGTATCGTGTCCAAAAGTCATCAAAGTTATGGTGCTGACCATCCAATCAAGCAGTAGGATCCAAGAGTTCAAGCTATCTGCTCTAGAGAAATAAAGACAAATAAAGAAGTGGTTTTCAAAAGAACTTGAATGGAGATATTAACCCTGTAATGCAGCAAGTAAACTCAAAATACAACAGTACAAATTTTACACCAAAGAAATACACACAGTTTTTCCTTTTCTAGGTTTCTGAAATAATTCCCCCTGAAGTAAACATGCCATCTTAATGCTGAGAATATTACTATTTTCTGGTACTAAGAAACGCGAACAGGTAGCTCGTATTTTAGGATGATTTTCTTTTTTTCTTTTAACCAAACCTTCAGATATTGTAAGGAAAAAGAAGAGTTTCAATGCACCCACAGCTGAGAAAATTGGTATGAAAATATGCTAAATATCAGAGAAAAATTGTGTCAGGCTGGTGCTTTATGAAAACAAAAAGCTTTTGAGGTTAGAAGTAATCTTTTTGTTTAGTGACATCCTTGGTCTGCCAAGAGGTCCACAATATTCCTTTACATGTTAGCTAGATCTATTTCTGCACAAATTTCTGGAAAAACACACAAACTGCTTTCATGTTACTAGTTTCTAGAATTTAGCTGCCCCTGCGTGGTCACAGAGAAATAGAAATGTGCATAAGAAACTGTCTCTCTTTCTAAGCAAGAGCGTCACACGTGAGCAGCTCTGCCATCCTTCAACCTGGGGGCAGTTGGTGGCTCAGGCAGAGCAACGGAGAAATTTCCTTAACATCTGGAAGAAACTGCACGTCTGACGTTTGCACAAGAAATTGTTCCTGCCTAAATACATCATTGCTGATGAGCGTTCTGGACTCCTTAGCCAACTACCAACAATACTAAATTAGCTAACCATGTTAGGCAGCGTGAGCCCCATTCTCTCCAAAGGTCTGTAACAGAATAAGGGCTAAGGAAAAAAATCTCAAGATTTTAGCTTCTCTGTGAGGCTACAGTACAAAAAGCAAAATCAGTGCCATCAATAAAGCAATAATCTGAGGACTGAAAAAACCAACAACAACAAATAGAAACTTTGACTATTATATAATCACATATATAATAACATCTACTGGACCAATAAAGCTACTTGCTGATCAATATCTGTATGATCAGCATGAATTCAATGAAGCCAAGTGCGATCAAGTATTCCGTACCACTTAGCCTTTGTGCAGTACTTTTCATCAGTGCTGTTCATCAGCAGCTGGCAGTTTATTAAAAAAAAAAAAAAGTGTTTCATTATCACATTTTAACAGGTAAAATGATAGCTGAGACAAGAGAGAGAAAGTGACTTGCTGAAGGTCGTTCAACAGGCACAAGACAGAGCTGGGAATAGACGACAGGCCTCCTGGATCCCCATCCAACGTCCTCGCCATCAGATAGTACAGTCCTTCACAGTAACTCTCTGTTCGTCTGCTCTTTCAGCAGCCTGCCACAAATTACATTCCTCACTCTAGATATCTGTGTCCTTATATATTGGAGAAGATAATTACTGGTAGTGCGTAGAAAGCCTGGAAGATTTCATCTGTGGTAAAAGTGGCTAAGAAATAACAGCCAATCTTAAGCTACTAACAGGTAAAATTAATGTCCATCCCTCCCTCATTTATTAGAGGCAGAATAAGTTCACACAAATGGTTTTGGTCTGTGCATTTTTGTCTCAAGGCCTGAATTTAAAATCACAGCTATGGCAAAGCAAACAATGAAGCAGACAAGAGCTGCCCCAGAAAAACATCATGGAGATTGCCATACATTTCCAAACTTCAAACCCAACAGCAAAGTGCTTTTGTTTTTTTTTTTTCCTCCAACCAGACACATGTGGAAGGCACACATGTGTAAGTTCATTTTTGGACATCTCCATAGGCATTCTTTAGCAGGTGTCGAAATAAAAGTTACCATTTCCTGCTCCTTAAGGGCTCTTAGAATTAGGCTTCCAGACATAAGCTTATCTAAAATCCATGGAATCCAATTAAAACTGTACCAAAGTCTAGTGAATTATCTTTTCATGAACTATTGGTAACAAGAATTAATAGTTTACATTGAAAGCATCTATTGCTGGAGAAATGAGTTAAATTTCACTTTTTGAAGTAACATCTAATGCTCGTAAACACAATACAACTGAAAGACAACTGTTGTGTTTTTTTTTCCAGATGTTACTCAACAACTATTGCTGCAGTTGGTTTCCCTTCCTTGCCTGAATATCCACATTCATAATGGTTGTTCTAATAAAGACACTATGAGTATCTCAATTTCGTTAGTGAACACTGATGTTATTTGCTGAAGAACTAAAGGAAGGTCAGAACTGTCCTCTTGAATCATCATAGTCTGTGTAGCTTTCTAATCTGCCTAACTGGAATGTTTATCCAAAATTCAGGCTTTTCCTTTTATTTTAGCTACTCTATCCTCGTCTTGCATCCTACAAGAAGCAGGTTTGAAATAGAACAAGTTGTGGTTCATTCTACCATACAGTCTTCAATAATTAGAAATTTGTTATCTCCACCATGTGCTACACATAGGTAATTGTTCCTATTGCTGTGCATATTATGGTAATCCCAAGAGAAGTCACTAATGCAACAGGCTGTCAACCATCAGCAATAGTTAGGTGCCAGAGAAGTTCTGTTTGCATTATTCAACAAGATCATAGAATCATTAAGGTTGGAAAAGACCTCTAAGATCATCTAATACAACCATCAATCCATCACCACCATGCCCACTAAACTGTGTCCCTCAGTGCCACTTCTACTGTTTTCTTGAATATCTCCAGGGACAGTGACTCCACCACCTCCCGGGTCATCCTGTTCCAGTGGCTCACCACACTTTCTGAGGAGAAGTTTTTCCTAATATCCAATCTGAACCTCCCCCTAACGCAACCTGAGGCTGTTATCTCTCATCCTATCAATAGTTAGCTGGTAAAAGAAACCGAAACTCACCCTGCTACAGCCTCCTCTCAGGTAGTCGTAGAGAGTGATAAAGTCTGCCATGAGCCTCCTCTTCTCCACTCTAAACAATCCCAGTTCCCTCAGCCACTCCTCTTAAGACTTGTGCTCCAGGCCCTTCACAGTTTCACTGTCCTTCTTTGGACAAGAAGGAGCAGCCAAGGCTTCACCACTCCAAAACCTCCTTCCTTCTCAATTCTGAGCACCAAGATCCCTATGCAGTCCCCATAGGAGGCCCAAAGGCGTGCCCTTTCTTCACCAAATGACTCCTGAGAAGGGACAATATGCAATGGAGAAATCATATCCTCAGTGGCTTAAATTCATTTAAGAGTCTACAGTATTCACTGCAAAAGCTCTAATGCTAGCTGGAAGACTTTGTCACTTAAATTCCCTGAGTTCTTTAACAGAGCAATTTATTTTCACTTTGCTAAAAAGCATTCAGCGCTGTCCCATATAATTCTTGCATCCCTATGTCTCAAATACAGCCATCTCATTAAACAAAGCAGTAACAAAGCGGTTTGTTGATGAAATAAAGGTATCAGTTTCCTAAGGGAGGTGACCAGTAAAAATAAATAAATATTTTACACAATCATTTCATCCAGAGTTCCTGAGATATTTCGGTCTTACGAGATCCTGAGGGGACTGCAAGTGTCATTATAATCACTCTACAGATTCTGGAAGCTAGTAATGAAAAGGTCATTTTTCTTGCCAGACTTTTCACAAGCACTGTCAGCATTGGAAGTAGAGTACAAGACAGCTGCCTTTCCAGTCCTCACTACAGAATTATTCCCAGCAAGAACAGCATCTGTAGCAACATTTATACTTTACCTTTACATAAAAATGTGATTAGTCTTCTTTCCAGATTCTATTTAGTCTCTAGGATACATTGTTACGTTGATCATTGCTGACTTTATTTATTTATTTATTTAATTTTTAATGTAGGTCTGACAGATACGGAGCTAAATGTCAAAGAACAAAACCAAATTTCTGGCAATAGCTGAAGTCCAGGACTCTGAGTATCTCATTCTCAGAAGCAGAGTTTCTTCCAGTCTTGCCCTTCAGCTGTATCAAATGAACGTGACTACTTCTAAAGTTACATAAAATATTTTAGAACATTACAGTATAAAATATCCCTCAGGCAGGGAGACAGCAGGAATTATACAAAGACAGGCTATTTCTACTCCTGAAGTTTCCCTACTATTAAACAACTGTCAGTGTCTAATTCTGTATGGAGGAGGAAATTATTTTAATAATAATATTTTCCAAACTACTATGACAGTTGCCTAAAAAGAACAAATCTGTCATTTCTGAATTATGAGCACATACTATTTTTCTCAGTGAAGTCCTGGAAATAGTCCAGATTTAAGACTAAAAAACTTTGAATTCCAGTCTTAAATATCAGAGGGCACCATACATAAAACCAATCACTACTATATTTCACTGGGGAATAATATTTACCTGTTTTCCAAATCCAGTTATTATGGGCAAGGAAGAATACATCCCTCAAACTGCCTGAATCTACGTGGTACCTGCAGCAGTAGTTCTGGAAGCAGCATTTCAGAACGCAGAATTGAAGCTGATGTTCACAGAAGCGTGAAAAATACTCTTATTCACTTGACTGAAATTCATGAAATGCATAGCACCGCTTAGCATACCACCACCATCCCACGCGTAGACATTTGTTACACATGGGCACAGCGGTGAACAGTACATACCTGTCCGGTATGTTCTCCTTTAACCTCACTAAACAAACAGCTCTGATGCAATAGTATCAAAAAATAATGGATAGAGTTAACACAAAACCCCTCAGTCACTAATCAAATGGATTAAAAAAATCTTTTTATAAGCAGACATGAAGCAATTGCAATTAATATTAACACCTAGATTAGGAAATAATGTCAGCTGAAAAGGGATGCATTAAGATATGCAGTATTTGCCCACTCTAAAGGTATCAAGCAGTATCTCGCTTCTGTTATTACACAGGATCATTCGTAAATAGCTAGACCAGCACTCATCAAAGACAAATTCTGGCTCTTGCCAAAAGGTTTGATTTAGTTTTTTCTGCATTTGGAGGAGAGTAGGTGAGGGACAATGAAGCTAAAGGAGTGTGCTTTTTCTCCATCTAAATGCTTTTGGTTTTTTGTTTTTATTTTACCATTTCTGCTTTAAGAGCTATTTATAAGAAGGCAGTGGAATGCACACCCTTTGGTTTCGGTGGGTATCTACGCATACTGACAGGCCACCTACCTATTTTTTTTTTATTTATTGCATTTTATTATAGATATCTTTGCTATTAACAGACCCACACTTCATACACCTGCTCAATTCTGTGCCTCCTGTTTGTTGCTAGCAACCTAGTTTGTTTCAAAGTCAAGGCAGATTTTGGTTACAGAGCGTCTCATAGGAAAGCGTATTGAAAACAAGCAGGTGAAAGATCATATATAGAAGGAAACAGCATTAATATACCTTCATTCCTTTTCTAATTTCACACTAAATTCTTCCTTAGAAAGAGTTCCTTTAGAAACACATCTGACAATGATTTACTTATAAATTAATGTCTTTTTCATCTTCCATTGGAAATGCAACACATAATTCCCATAAATAAAAGAGAACGGCGAATGACAAGACTTTATTACTGAACAAGCCACTGACACTCTAATTAGCAACCCAAGGATTATGCTTAGGGCGGATGAATCCCCTAAAGTGTGAGTAGCGTTTTTCCCTCTTTCTATCAGGAAAGGAAAAGTTTTGGTCAGCCAAGGGAAATGAAGGAAGCAGAGAAAAAGACAATTATACCTCCTTTCCTCCAAGGACAATCTGGGTATCCCCAAGCTGGGAGTTGGTCTCAGTGCATGCCAGGAGGTGTATGTGCCTGCGCACTGCGCGATGCCGTTGGAACGGCAAACGCCTGCTCCCCCAACAATTGCCCTCTGTTAATATTTGATATACAGCCAAAGCGCCTCTGTGCAGAAAAGGAGCGAGCCACCTATGAAAAAAAATGAACTGCTTTTCAAGAACATCCATCACCGTAAGGGGCTGATTTCCTTGTCCTCAGACAACCCTGTTCCTAAGGCTTCTGGGCTGCCTCTGAACTGAAGACAAAAACATATTGGGGGTTCGCTATAGGGTGCGATCTGTTTTGTCAGACTAATTCCCTCATTCAGTTTCTCTCACCTCACAGCACAGGGTGCCTTACTGTGAAACCAAGGAACGACTAAACTGACCCATATTGCAGTTGTGACACTAGCAAACTACATATATTAATACCACGGCTTCAAGCATGGCACTAATAGTTGGATTATTAGTGGCTGAACAAGCAGGCTTAGGCAGCCTTTATTAGGCTAATGAACAGATTTTTCCACCAATGTCCCTAATCACCGTGCCTGCCTGCAGTAAAACTGCATGAATAACTGTTAAACCAGATACAATTAAGGTCCTCACTGGGATTAGAGCTACGGAGCGGCTGTTCCCAGGCACCTAGATCCCCGTTTCCTAATTCTAGTTAATAGGAGACCTTCTGCCTGCTTTCTGCCTTAAGCCAGTGAAGGAGAAGACAGGGGGAGGGAAGGGGGAGAAAACCCTTTGCAGAATATCAGATCCTCTCTCCTAACCTTTCCTGGATGAATAGAGACGGATTGTGAATCATGCAAACCTAACATCTTCTAGAACAATGAGGCCCTTCAGGGATAACAATAGTACTAATCATAATAGTAGGCAGCTCCAGCCCCTTTCTATCATGTGCAAACAGTTGGGGCAGAATATGAAATTGCTTTAGAAATAGATACTGACTCCCCCCCCCCCCCCTCCCCTTTCACTTGCCTACTAAGAATAGCCTAATTTATTCATGCTTTTATTTGGCAACAGAAACTAGGCTGACCTGCCTCCCTTTTTATTCATACAGATAAAAGGGCTTTGGCAAAAAGGCAGAGGACACTCTCTGCATTTAAAGGTGTCTAGTGTTGCTCTCCAAAGGAATGTCAGAATGGTTACTGCTTCTTTCATTGGTCCTCCTCTGCTCTCTGGCCTTCATCTCTTTTCTCTCCGACTTTCTTTGGGGCTGTTCATGCCATAAAACTAGGTTAAATCTGGGGCGGAGGGGAGGGGAGAGCAAAAGAAACTCAAGTGCCTTCAGCATCTCGTTCAGAATAGTGTGGCACTGTGCAGCTACAGAGGTCCTATGTGTAACTCTCCGTCTTGGAGCTCAGAGAAGAGAGCAATGATTTAGAGCTCGCGTTAACCCTTCTTTTATCTTTTCTGCTATGCAGAAACGTGGGTCATTCAAGAAACACCTCACACACCAACACCAGTCTATATGAGGCAGCCTCACTGCGTACATCCCGCCTACATCCTTGCTGTGTGCTCCCAGCAGAGCCCTCCCGAGGACACTCACAGCCAAGCTGTACACCCAACACAGATAACAGCAAAGTTAGTCGCTGCACCCAGTCGCAGGCATCTTTCAAGCTGGTCAAAAGCCTGGCGTATCCAAACACCGCTTCAGTGCCTGCCTGCACGCTGCTTGGGCGAGCAAAAAGTATGGCTATCTGTCATCAGATGGGGGTAAGAGGGTTTCTGTCTGCATGGGTAAAGTTCAGCTGCTCCCTGCTTGATTAGTAAAACCTTAGTCTAAATAATATATTTTTAAAACCTATCAGAGGTGAGCAGCAGTGTGTTCTGGCATTCCTGCTGGTGCGACAGAAATGCAGCCGCACTGCCCGCCGTGCCAGCGTCTGCACGAGATAGCCGCAGCCACTGTCACACGCACAGAGAGTCTGCCACGCTGCTGGAGCCTCACCTTCCCCACACATTTCTGGTCATGGTCATTTCAGGAGTGTTTCAGGTGGTTTTTGCCACCTTTGCTGCTACATAGAGGTTCCCTTTTCTCTTGAGTTTGTCTAGTTGCATGCAACACATTTTGTATAGAAGACGATCTAGAAAGTCACATAAAGAAGAGGCACACTAATAGTCTAGGTCTGAAAAAGCAAACACTTCAGAAGTTAATGAGCAAGACCAGATCTGAACTTAAAAATCTTCTGCACTTTCAAAATCAACCACACCCACCACAGATTGATACTCGTGCTTCTCAACACCTGGCTCCTGGTTTATAGTCCTAATTTGTCACCTAAGTGATTGATTTTGTTCCTTCTGCACCTTGGGATTACCTCTTCTTCAATTTCACCAAAATAAATATGAATTCAGCAGATATATTATGGTTTACTCCACTGTAACTGAAAGCAGAATGTGACTTGTCGTCTTCTCAGATGCATTATTAAGAAACCTAGCGAGAACACAGATTTTCCTGCTCTGTTATCACATGATAAGGTCGAGTTGATCTGCAAAGTGAAACCTTTCAGAATTTTATTTGGCAGTTTGCTTTAAAACATCAAGTGGTAAATGGTTTCTGCTCTATTTCAGTTCTCATGAACACAGTTCTTTTACGACTGAACCCTTCAACAGGTTAGCAAACATTGTCTCTCTGCCAAGACATGCCATTTCTTTTTTGTAGAATACTTCTTCATTCCTCTGCCAACCCTTTTCTCTTCTCCACACACTGCTTTCAGATTGCCAAGACATGATCGTGTGCTTTAAAGTTGATTTTGGAATTACTTGGCATATCTTCTTAGCTTTCATCTATTATTCTATCTGGAAACACAATAGAAAGCTTTGACTTTTGAGAATTTTTTTCAGCACCTCTTTTTGAGAACCTAAGTGCTAGCTACCACTGATTTTGTATAAGAAACTAGAACATTGAGATTCACATTCTCTTTCCCATATAGTTGAGAAAGGTTGAGACTTCAAAGCTAAAATCTGGATTTAACCTCTACACAAAGCTCAAATATTGGCATCTTCTCATTAAGCTGAAAAACGAAACATATGAGGGAAGTCTTGCGCAAGAATACATACCCTAATCCTCCCCAGCATTGTCCATGAAGGAAAGATACTATCTAACCATATGAAATGCACCAGACTGGGAACTCAGGAGCTTTGTGTCCTTCAGAAGCCTATCAGTAAGGTTTATGCCACATCTCCACTGATAACAAAACACCACTCTGCCACTTTTCTCACTGATAAAAACATCTTTCCAGTCCTCAGCTCATTCTAGTAGCTCTGTCCTAAACTCTGTTTCTATTTTTTCCACACATATTGTAAAGTTGAGCTCCAGTATACCAGGAGTTGTCTTCCTGTCTCTCTACTCCTTAGATAGTCAATAATCATACTGGTCATCTTACAAGTCAGCATCTATTTGGCAGCCCAGAGTTACGCAGGCTTCTATCATCACCTCAACCTCCTTTTCATGTCATTACATTCATGACAAAGGCCTCCACTTTTAAGTTTGACCTACATTCTGTGCTCATAGATATGGGACTTTATATTTGGTTATGTTCTTTCGGAGCGCTTATTTCTGCTATAGTTTTGTGCCTCCCTTAACTCTTCAGATTTTGGGTAGTCAATATACCTGGCTATGTGTTGCTGTGTTGCCTTAATACAACAGGCCTCCACTCCTGGTAGGAGATCTTGAATGCTGCCTCTTCACTGGCCTCCTCCACGTGCCATTCACACAGCTATCCTTGTGCTGGGCTGCTTCTTCAATGTCTTTTAGTACTCAGATGCAATCATATCACATGAGCCATCATGTGTCTTTACTGCTTCCCTTTCATTGCCTAGAGTTCAATGCAAAAATACACTCTTTACACAACTTGTTATCAGACATGCATACTTCAAGGCTAATCTGAACACATTGCACAAAATCATGAGGTTGTTTGCCAAGAATTCACACTTCTACTCTTCAGAAGCACTTACAGAAGTCAAAAATATTTTTTTTCTGTCTTTAGAGCACAGGATGGCTAAACATAGGACAAACTTGGAGCTGTGGACATACTGTATACTTAAAGGTCAAAGATAATAAATGTTTCAGATGCACCTGTACTAAATATAGCCGGGAGTTATAAGACACAACCTGGAATAAAGATATTCTCTTCAACCAGTTCCTTCCATAAATGTTGACAATGAACACATCCTATGGAAAAATTACTTTCAAAAACAGTTTTGCATAATATCAGATGCAATCCATCAGCAAGAACAATTTAGACTCTCTGCACAGATGAAGATCCCAGGATTTTAGAATGAAAATCTGTTTTAATGCCCTTTTGACTGCCTTCCTGCGGGCTGTTGGTGGGATCGGTGAAGGGCTCAATACACGATCTGCAGGAGAGTAAAAGCTCTACATACTCAGCAACTATTTCTAGCAGCAGGGAGTCTACACGTACTCCAGAATAGCTGAAAAAAATCACCCCAAGATTATAATATGGAGAAAACTAACCAACTTGAAATATACAAAAATTATCTAATCAAAACATAGCTATGTTAATTTTCCCCAGAAGAAACATATAAATCATTTGCTACCACTTGCTGTCATCTACCAATGAAGGACGGTGGATTTTAAATTCACCTCTGCAAGTTTTTCAAAATTCCTTAGTATTTAATTCCTCAAACATTTAACTGCCTCTGACTGCCTTCAGGAGTTGAACGAGAAGAAAAGCCGTTGTGCAAGGCAGCTGGGAGACCTCAATCAGTTCCAACTTTTCCCAGTTAATTCTATAGCCTGAAAGCAAGCCAAGATCTTGGATTAACACTAGAAGGGTGAGGATTGTGGCTTCAGAGTTTGTTACAAACAAAAGCACATTGTCAGTGTATAGCATCAAATGGTACTTCAGTGAGCCAACTGCGATACCCTGAATGCTTGAGTGAAAGCATACCATGATTGCCATTTATTTCAAGGCACCAGCAAACTCCGATGTTGTTGCAAGCCCATAGGGAGTCAGGGCATTTGTAATTTAGCAAAAAAAACAAACAAACATGTTGTTCCCCCAGCATAAGAAAACCCACAAATTCCCCACACTGCAAGTAAAACCAAACAAAAAGTTCACCTTGTATGAGTTAGCTTTCAGGATTTTGTATGCAGGACAGTCACTGGACTCACGGACACTTTGGTCAGACTAAAGTTTTGGCTATTATAATCCTGATAAATATCTCATTATATATTACGTTTATCTTAGACTGTGATAATAGTTCCCACAGATGCTTTTTCCTTAAGATGGCAAGTTAGCAGTCTAAGCAGTCTACCTACTTTTCCCTAACTCCTAGAAGTCTTAACAATGTGGAAATTCAGTGTGGGCCATATGCAGTTTATTTAACCTCTCCAGGTGTTCTGGGAAAGGACTTTAGCCTACTGCTGATCTAATTTCGTCTTCTGTCTTCACCTTTTCCTTAAAACCGCAGCAAAACTAATAACTTAGCCTCAAAGCAACTCTTCAGAGCAGCTTGTCAATTTTCCTTGAAGAAAAAATGAAGAAATCAACTGAAGAAATCAACAATCAACTTCCTTTTTTTTTTTTTTTTTTTTTTTTTTTTGTATAAACAACTTGAAATAGGGATCTAAAATGAGTAAGGTATTAAATTTCTGTTTTATTTCATGCTCAAAGTGCATGAAGTAAGTTTTACATTAATGAATGCACAGTCAGAGATCGGGGATACAGCAGCCGAGGAGTTGGACACAGCTCCTGCGAAGATATTAAAAAAACACCACCACCAACACCCCAAACTCTGAATACAACCTTTATTATGATACTACCTTCAGATTTATGGCTTGAGTGGAATGATTCATGTACTATTAGTTCAAGATTTCATTAGACTTTTGCACAGTTATGATAAGGATGTATGCATCTCTGCAAGTTTGTAAATTCTTCTTAGTGAATTCCCTTGGTCACAGACTACATGCCTAACATGGCGGCATCTCAGGCAGGACTTGTTCTCTAAGTTCCTACTTAGAAAGTAAACTCAGAAGGTAGAGCTGGTTTTTTTTTTGTTTTGTCTGTGCACAGTGGAATTCCTCTAAATTAGAATTTTAGTGTTTAGGATAATGCAGATAATAAAATCAAAACAGTAACATTATGAAACAATGCACCAAATCAAATAGAGCAGTGCACAACACATCCAGCTTATGAGAAACCTGACCCAACAAAAACCTGCCCTTTTCTCTGCCGCTTCCCCTGCAACGTCTTGAGAATACATTACTTCAAAGACAGGACTGTGTTTTTTCTTTAGTTTGTGTTGTGTAGGATGCTTTCTTCACTTTTAAATGCAGAAATATTGATTATTCACCTTCAGAGGGTGGCCTTGGGGCCAAGAACCCGTGGCTGTCATCCGCCTGCGTGAGAGCCTCAGACAGATCAAATACTTCTGGAGTAAGTACCAGAAGATTTCCTTGTTTCATAGCTTTGAGTTCCCTGCAACTCTGAGGCTGTTTCTGTGTGATCTACTTGCTAGATGAATCCCTTTGCATTTAATCAATTTTACACGTCTAGTAGGTTTCCCATATCTGAGCAGCCATGTCATTTAATCCTCGACCAAAGAAAAAAAAAACAAACAACTGCCTCACAGACATTGACAGCAGTAGCAGTGAGGAGACAGAACAGATAATGCTGTATCTTCAGAGGTGTGTGGTTTTAGCTGCAGTTTTAGGAGCCTCCATGGAGTTGAGAGGGCAGGAGCATAGCATACAGGAGGAAGGAGTCTGGAAGAGTGAGCTTGCTCCTAGCATGAAGGTGAGTTAGATAAATGACTGTGTACAGGATATAATTGGTAATCAGGCCATGAATCTCTGCATATAGGTATTTTTATCAAAAGCCAAACACATTTAGCAAAGCTGGAGTCATCTTGTATTATTTTAGTTGGCAAATAGTGTACAAACTCTTTCAACCCAGTGAGAGGCATTACGATTGACATCAAGAAAATAAGAACATTACAGAGCACAAAGCAAAGAAGAGACTCTGGACAACAGGAAAGCTCAACATTAAGGCCTCAAACCCCAACTAAACGTGGAAGGAAGAATTCTGTTCAGGATCAGAGTAGATCATCATTATCAAAACTATAAAATTAAGTAAATTTTTTGAAGATGAACACTTTGATGTCCTGCTAGCTTGAATTACACACACAAAGAATGAGATACAGCTGCCTAAAATAATTGATGAATAGACGACAAGTGCATTTGATAAATACTGATTTTGACTGGTGAATAATATTTCAGCACCAGGAACCTGTAAAGAAAATCTGTGTTTGCAATGCATTGCTGTGAAGCTTGGTATACACATCTACCTCAGAGGCATGAAGGATTCGCTAAACACAGATGAGAACATTCATGATATGAATGATTGAAACAACTGAAACATGAAGGATTGAGAGAAGCAGCTCAAACACAAATACAAATGCCTCTGAACAGAAAGCACAAAATGCTGAAAAAAGACACCAGAGCAAGAAGAACTAACAGTGAAGAACAAGTATAGCAGAGACTTGAGCAAAAGGAATCCAGAAGGTGAGACAAACATAAACCTGTTAAAAGCATAGGCACCGTGCCATGGGAAGCAAGATGAAAGATAAGAGCTGAACACACCTCCATGCAACCAAAAAACGACTCTGAAAATCTCTATGAAAAAACGTATGTGTTAGCCTTGCAATGTAACAGAAAAATACAGAGAAGCCAGGGAAATAAATCTGTCCTCTGCAGCAGTGAAGGAAAGGACCTGGGGCTCCAGTAGGAAAACCCATCTCAGTCCAGCTCTCAGAATTATTCAGAACAGCCCCAGATAAAAGAGGCAAGGATGGGGCTGGAGAGAAGCAGGAGAGAGGCATCACGAGCAGTGAGAGCGGGATCTCAGCCGCCAGAGGCACCGAAAAAGAGCCCTGGATTTGTAGGCAGCACACTGGCTATCATTTCAGATAGGTGTATTTACATCAGATCTACCAGGGGACAATGCAATTGAGTTTTACAAGCACTCTTATCCAGCACTAAAGGTTTAAAAAAAAAAAAAAAAAAAAGAGTGGGAATGCTGGCAAAAGTCATGCTTGGAGCAACCATCACATCTTCATTGCTTTCCCTTCATGAGGAGTGATTTTCCTTATCTCTATCTGTGGGATGGATCTCACCACTACACCAAGTCCCACTGCAGCTCATTTTATTGCTAGGGAAAATTAACAACAGCTTCATGGCCCCCGGGGGGATGACCTCGTACCAGTCACTCTTCCTGCTTCGTTATTATGAAACAACCACCCCTACTTTGTTAACGCATACACATCTGAGACACTAACCATTTGTATATAAAGCGTTTGGAGGTATTGATTGAAGAGGAAAAAACAAATACAAGGAAAAGCATAATACTCTTAACTTCAGGGTAGTTTACTAGAACTCCCATTAATTTTCTTGTCTCTACGTGTCAGGTTTAAAACTGTTTCATATCTCCCTGCATACATTCCTGCAAACTGTACAGGATGCTGTGAGTTTGTCTCTGTTGGCTTCTGTTATGTTGACTTCAGCTACAGGACGAGTGAACACACTGAGGAATAGAGCCATAATTCTGCTCCAAAATCTAATGCCAGCTGGAAACAGTGAGATTATGACATTGGACTTGTCAGTGGGATGTCAGCAGCAGTAGCAAGTAAAGGTTTTATGAAATGCTTTTTTGCAATCCCACAGATCATGCAGAAGTACTGAGAGGTTGCCTGTTAGGGTCTGATCTAAATCTCTTTAGATTAGTAAAAGTCTAATAATGGCTTTCAATGATCTTTGAATAAGAACTTTTAATTAGAAACATGTCTGGAGTAACAAATTCACATCCCTTAGAAAGCACATACTCTTCTCCACAAACAAGCCAGGAAATAAGCTGTGACTAGCCTGCCTCTTGGACAGATTGCTTTTTATTTTGTTTGTGCATTACAACCAAGTAATACCAGCAGTAGACTGTAACCATGGTGGAACCAAAACGTAGTGTAAGCTGACATTATTCATATTGGCCATTATTTGAGGAAGATGCTGGTTACAGGTTGGCGTAGGGTTTGCACAAGGATATTTCATGCTCTTGGTTTTGTAGTAACAGTATTTAAGAGTCTGCCAGGGAATTAGTAAAAGTAACTATGTTTACTAAGAGTAATGCTATCTAAACAGTTCAAGACAAAGCCTCCTGTGCTTTACAAACCTTTGCACTCTGCCAGAAGAATGTGGGAAAAGAGTTAATCAATAAAAGACAAAATAGAAGCATTACCTCATCGCGACGAAAACTTCCATAGCCTAAACACTGATCCAAAAGGAGAAAACTGAACTACTGACTCCTGAGATACGAATAAACCTTTGGTAACGTCAAATGCTCCATTATAGCTGGAGAAATATCTGGCTCCTAGTAGAGAAACAACCTCTGGTTTTATCCCACAAAGTGAAGATAGAGATTAAATGCGAACACATAATGAATTGTTTTTAAAATAGATTGCGATATCTTTAGGCTAGACTATGCCTTTCAAAACACTTGTACACAGTTGAGCATAGAGAGACATCCCTCATAGTTCTGGCCTCTATGCACTACCATACCCTAAGGTAGTAATAACAGAAATGTGCTGTGTGCCCATTTCTAATCACATCACAGTATGTCAGTCTATCAGCCACAAAGTATATACGGGTGCATGAAAGCAGAAATGATTTTAAAACTCTGTTCCCTTCCTGGAACAAAGTTATCTGAATCACGCACTGATCTGAAAGGCTCCGAATGCACCGGTGGACTTTTGAGAAGTTTCTCAGTTCCTTTAATGCAGCCCTGTGTGTCAGCTGTGCAGATACTGATGCACAGACACTCATTTGAAGTTCAGTTTCCAGGAAGACCACATATTGTACATTATGTTTCCGACAGGCATGCCTGCTTTGTGCATTGCTGTCAAGATTTGTTCCTTCATACCATCTAAAGTGTCAATAGGAAAAAAAAACCAATCAACAAAAGCTTTAGGCAGGTAGAAATCAATGTCCACAATTCCTCACTTCTTTAAAAATGAACGTATCAAGCTTTCCGTGCACTTAGCACAAATTAGGGTCCAATTCAGACTTTAGGCAAATGCAAACAACAATCCCAAACCAAACAACCTGGTGCACAATGCTTATCCACTTCCAGGAGCTTGACCATGTGAGTGTGCTACAGCTCGATTGTCGTTCACTTCGTGCTGCTTTTGGAGCAGTTTTTTCCATTTGTTTGTGTTGAAGGCTGCATTTGTTTTCTTTCCTTGTACTGAAAAAACTGGAGTACTGTTGACAGTAAAATTATTAGGCCCTTTACCCCAAAGTTGTCAACCAGTCTTGGCTGTTAACAGATCTAACAATTAGGTAATTAAAAGTATGATTGACAGGCAAACAGCAAAAGAAACCAAACCTGTTATTGCACCCCTTCAGAGCAACAAATAAACCCTCTGTACGTTTTCAGTATTCACTGGCTTCAACAGGCCTAATTATCCCTGGTTGATGAGTATGTGCATAGCATTCAGAAAGTGTAAGGTTTTCATGTCACTTTCTCTCTTTTTTTTTTTTTAAGCTAGGAACCTTTTTCTCATACGTGTCTGTATTTTGAATATAATGTTCAAATACTGGATGTCACCACGACTACTGGAAATAAGCCAACGTATAATAATATCCTATCAGGAATGCTTAGGAAAAATAAATCACTGCAGATCCTTGGAGTCAGTGATGTAACTGCCATTCCCCTGTCACAAGCAAGCTCGCGCATATGTTTAGTGCTGCACTTCAAGGAAGGCAGTCGGAGCTGGGCTCCTGTATGGGCCAGCCTGCACAGCTCCTAGTGACAGAGCTGTCACCGTGCATTTCCCATTTGCTGCAGCGTGCAGTTCTGCACCCTGCTGCGTGCCCCCTTGGTGGCCACTGATTTGATATGACATATTCCGAGAGGCAAAACGCCTGATGATGTCTTTAAAATAAAACCAAAAGCTTACTGCTCTTTTCCAATTTAGGCATCTGCGCTCTATTGGATCCTTTAATTTTTTATTCTCTCCCTTTCAGATCGCATTCTCTGCCTTTCTCACACACGGAGCAGGCAATAAATCTGTGTGTGCTTCGTTTTTGGTGGGCATCATTCAAAGGCTGATTTGTTAGGTGTAATTACATTCACAGCAGTTTGAAAGAACTGAGCTAAGCCGCCTGCCCTTCAGCTGCAAGCCTTGGTTTACAGTGTACCCTATTAATATGCAACTGGGCAGACAGATGAAATGCCCTCAACAGGTCTCAGATGTCTTTAGTGTCTTAGCCCACCAACTTTGTAAACACTGGTTCACTCTAGGAGCAGGGACTGTGGTGCAGAACAAGCAGTGCCGCTCTGAGGAAGGGAGCTTGTGCCTCAGGATCAATTCAAGAGCCCCAAAGACACCTGAAGGGCTTGTCAGATATTCACACTCATGTGGCTGAGCTTGCAGCCGCCTCTTCAGGCCAGGCAGAATTCCCCACACACAAACACGCTGATAGGAGGCAAGAAAAAATACTCTGCAAAGCTGCCCCAGCAGCCTCAATCAGCAGGGCCAGACCTCGAGGTCTTCAGACTAAATCACACCAGAGCAGGTAACTACACACAGAGCTTTTTGGAACAATAACCAATATGGATGACAATACAGCTCTGCTGCTGTCTCTCTCTCCTCCCACGGTATTTCCTCCTCTTCCTACACACTGCCGTCTCTTTTTCATGTCCCATTCAAAGCAGCTTTTCAAGCCAAGAGCTGGAGTTAGCAATGGATCATGGAAGGGAGGCTGTTCTCCCAGGCAGGATAAAAAAAAAGGAAATGTTCAGAACTGCTACATGGGAGGATTTTCTTACATTTTCAAATATTTTTTACAAACTCTGCTAACCCTTGCACTGGGGGTAAGATGCAGAACCACTCTTAATGCAATACCTGCAGTCCCTTGAGTGTCACTTCTTCCCAATTAACAAACCCTCCCATGCAGCTGTCACTGTGTGGTAGATACTTCATGTCTTTGAGGCTGGAGAGATTCCTCTTATCTTGTGTGCAATCCGGCTAAAAATGGTCTCTGATCCATAAGTTACAAAGGAAGACTGGGTGTGCAGCTGTATTCCTGCCCTGTCCTCAAGCATCTGAGTTGAAGCAAAAGATGCACCTTATTGAGGTTCACAGAATGTTTTTCAACTGAGAAATCTGCAAATGCATAGAACGTATCAAAGGTTAATTATGGGGAATTAGCAGGCCAAAAGCTGTGTGGAAACAAACTGTGTCTGTAGAACAGAAAGAACGGCTTTACTTGTCAGGGCAGAGTATGACCTAAGGAGAGACAACACAGAAAAAGAAGTGAAGATCAGGTCTCTGGCTCTCTGTAAGATTTAAAGATGAGAAAATTTCCTAAGTAACAAGCTATTTTTATACCATCTATTTTAAACCTCTCTATTCATGAGATGATTCTTCTTTTATTCATGCTTCTTCTATTATACAGACCATACTTGCTGAGCTACTATACTTTAAGACCATGCAAACTGTAAATATTGGCTTGTAATAAAGACAAATCTGAGTCACAGGGTTTAGCTTGTGCCTCCAGACACAAACTTCTCCAGGATCATCGGTGTTTTGATTCAAGCCCATTTAAAGGCCCTGGCTTTACAGGATGCAAAGAGCTTTTAGCTCCCACCCAAGTCCAAGGCAGTTGAAAGCTCTCTGCACTTTGAAGGGTTGGGCACATAATTTAAAAATCTCTGTTAAAAAAAAAAATACACACAACACTCTCTTCAATGATCCATTATTTAAGGGGCATGAATTTAATTACTTACTGTAACTAAGCTCAAGAAAGTTAGTCTTCTCACTTGGAAAGATACCAAATTTCCACGTCTGCATATAGGCACAATCGCATACAGTGTGACCTTAACAAGATTTATGGTGTGGTTTATTAATTCTCTAAATTGGTTCCATAAATCTACATGAGCCTTCACTATTTAGCTGAGTAAACGGTCTTTGATCTCTACAGAAAGAAGAAACATACAAATCAGATTTCTTTCATAACGTTGCTGGGCCAAACTCTGCCCTCAGAGTTAGGGCCAGCAGCTCCTCAGCCGTCGCCTGGACACATCAGAATTTAGGCAAATCACATCCTCTGCTACAAGTATTTGGATTTTCATGCTGTAGGCATTTTGTCCACATAGTGCTGTTCATTTTGCAGTAGATAACAATTCCCAGAGAATTCGGAAGATTTTTTCCACTTGGGAAAAAATCAAATTTGCTTCATGCTGTTTACAGGTAGTTATTGCTAGATAGTCAGCACAGCACTGCCTACAAATATTTCACTTACATTAGTGCAATATTGTCATCTTAGCGAACATCATTTCATTCATCATTTAGTCTGTAGTTTTAAGTATCAGACTGGCTGCTCAGTCCCCCAGTAGAGCACGATCATCTCTCTGGACTTAGAATCAAAGCATCACTAGGTGTGGAACAGACCAGTAAGATCATCTAGTCCAACCATCAACCCATCACAACCTTGCACAGCTCTGTGCTGCAGTACTGTGCTTTTATGTCCCAGGGACTTTTCAAACAGCAGTTTTTCTTCTCAGCTATGCAAACCCATACCAGAACTAGATGTTGCTCTGTTTGGACATTACTAAGACATTTAATACTGCTACTGACTTTTAAAGCAAGGTAAATCACAGACAGTTCCACTCAGCTTCTAGAAAATTCCAACAAATTCAAAGTCAACTGAAAATTCAACAAGAAAATTAAGTCAACGACTATTTTAGAGCTTGAGAAACACAGTAAATCCAAGAAACATACATTATACTGAGATATTTCGAGTTTGTTCCATGTTGGTCAGAAGGGAAAATTAAGAGTATATATTACTTTCATTTACATTTTGAAATTTCACGTCAACAGTCAAATTAAGCCATGATTATAAGCAAATAACGTGTCCGTAAACCGACTTCTCTGCTCACAAAATACAGAAATGACTCCACCATATTAAAATCAAGATTTGACTCAACACGTCTTCTGCATTTATACCACACTGGGTTATGAAAGCATCTATCGTGCTCACTACCTCTTCTGACAAAAACTGAACAAATGCCACTGATCTTTGGTTCAGACATCTCCATCTTTGGTGTTTTTTTTTTAGCCTCCACATGAAATTCATGTTTGAGAGCTGTTGCATTTCATTTTTAGTCTCAGACCAAAGGCATTTTCTAATAGAAACTGAGTTACTCCTTAGATTTGTGAGTACACTAATGCAATTCTTCCCTATACTTTCTAGTTGAACTTTGAGGTGCAACATCTCAGCCTTTTGTGTCAAAAACACAAAGCAAAGATAAAACAACTTCATTCTGTCTTTTTTTTTAGATATCAGAGTGGCAAGTGAATTCTTATTGAACCATAAGAAAAAAAATGTAATAGATGGCTTATTCTCTACTCTTTTTTTTTTCTTTTTTTTTTAACAAACGACCTTTAACTTTTGTGATTTTCCATTCATAGTGACAAGGATTTCAAATCATAAAGTTTAAGAAGGAGCAAATGCCATCTATGTCAGGGTAGAAAACAAATTCCAGGTAATACTTCACAGATCTATGGGGCTGGCTCATGTTAATGATGAAGCTGCAGTGCTACATCACTGCTGAACTGGTGTCTAACAAGCTGTACTGGAGACAAAGGCCCAGGAACTGCTGTTCAGGTGCACACTGATTCTTCTTCTGTCCTATTCATGAGAAAAGAAAAAAAAGAAACAAGAAAAAAAAAAAAGAACCACTCTAGAAGAGTCCCCGATACTACGATAACATTCTTTTCTTTGTTTGACCAGCATATTATCTAGAGCTGAAATCATCCTTGTTTTTCTCATCTGGACACACTCCAATCAGCCACTGATTTCTTCAGGGGCAGTGCCCCACCTGAAGACAAAATGCAGCTGAGGCTGCATTAACACAAACTGCAGTAAAAGTGTCTTTCATCTGTTTATGTTTTATATTGGTTAAAGTCAATTTCTTTGTTAAATTCAGCACTTAGTTCTATTGAGACTTCTCCATGTACCACAATTCCAAAAATCTCTAAATCAGAAACAACTCCTTTAGCCACAGGTACACCAAATCTAAAAATCTAAAAAGGAAACTCACTGTAAGTGTTAAAATTTTATTACTGTGTGCATTATTGTTGTTTCCTCATCCACATTTTCGAAACCTTTCATCTATTGACGGTAAATTTTGTCTGCCATTTTAGCATGCTGTCACTCACTCTTGTGAGATTCTTCTGCAGCTCTTTAAGTTTGGATTTCATTACCCAGAATAATTTTGTATCACCAAATGCTCTCATTATTCAATCTAATATCTAAGTTCATTTATGAATATGTTGAACAGCATAGATACCAGCTGAATACTACTAAGTTCCCTATATCATGCAAGCTGACCATTTATTCTCACTTATTTTTACCTCCATCTTCTAACTAGCTGTTAACTCCTACGAGTCTCTCCTCTCTCTCTTTATGACAGCTGTTTTGTTAAAGCCATCATGGAATCATTTGAAAAGCTTCCTGGAAATTAAACATCTACCCTTCTCTCAGCTCCATCCCAGAGGTTTTCATTTGCCTGTAACTAATTCCTTTAAAAAATCATCTAAGAAATCCATGAACTGAAATCCAATTTCATAGCTCACCTTGGCTTTTCTCAACAGAGCTTACAGATCAAATTTATCCATATTTCTACTTTATATTTTGCACAGGTTCTGCCTCGTACTAAGGTCAGACTCACTCCTGTTTAGCCATTCAATGTTCACAAACGGTATTTCCCTTTCTACGAGGGGGAGTCCTTCAGTGCTATTTTAACTCATGTTCCATTTTTGATCCTTAAGTACAACATTTTTAAGGAAAACTGCTGCCTAACCATGTTCTCCATCCTATATTTGGGTAGATGCTTGCTGTCTCTTTCTGAGGCTGTTGGCTGCTTCCTCCTAGTTTGGAAACGACAAGACAAGGAGCAAATTTAGCTGAAATAACTTCTTCCAGAAGGGACCCTTTCACCCACCCAGTGCCTTCTCAGTTCAGCACTGGTGACATCTGATAATGGAAGTAGGACCACGTCCTTATTTATCAGTCCCTGACAATTAGTTGGGTCTGCTGTCTTTCTGGTACGTTGTGTAGGAACAGACTGTATTTTTGTTGCATAAAGATAGTTTAAGCATATCGATGTTTTTGCATTGATAGGATGTGGGGAAGGTGATGAGCGCCTGTTTGTGTATCTGAGTAGGGTGTGGGTTTTTGCCGAGTGATTATAACACAAAGTATGCAACGTGAGAGATTATTTGAAGAATGTACAGCAATGAAAACCACAAGAGGGAAGAAGGCAAAAAAAAAAAAAAAAAAAAAAAAGACACTGTTCTGTTCTAATCCTCAGCAGTATGTGAAAGGTTAGAAAAGAAGACAGTCAAAATGTAATTTCAGAGCCTGATTCAAATCCCACTGAAGTCAATGAATAATCCCCTTTGGCTGCAATGAGTTTTGAACTACATCATTAATAAACTCTCTGAGATTGCACTTAAAGAAAAATATGGACAACTGAGATTGTATGTAAATTGTAGAATTTGATTAATATAGGGAAAAATCATAGCATTTATTTGGTCCAATCCTGCTTTCTTTGGAGTCAGTGAGAGCTTTGCCATTGATTTCAGCTGCTGAAAATCCTCCCCACATGTCAGAGGGAGATTTCCATGGGAATCTCCAGCAAGGAAATGCTCATTCACGAACCTCATGACCTAATCCATGGCAGCTTTAGCAGAACACAAGGACATCCTTAGAGAAGAGGATGAAGTCAGATCAGAGCCGTAAGATGAACCAAGGCCACGTAAAGCCTTGCTTAAGTCAGCATAAGGATATTAAAGTTCAGATTTCGCCACAGCATTTCCAGTGCAGTGGGAACTTGATGCAAAGAGGGCTGAGAGAGAGTTGAAGTGGGGAGACCCATTAATGCGGGGTTACATAATAATCCAGCCTGTTAATCACAAAAGCATGGATAAGCATTTCAGTCCACATTGCTCAAGCGAGCATCTAATCTTGGAGATGCTAGATGCTTTATGGTGGGGTGTTTTTTTTTCATTTCCCTTCCTTACTTTTCCTTTTTATTATTTTCTTCCTTTCTCTCTCTCCCTCTCTTTTTTTTTTTTTTAATCTTTTAAAAAGCCAAAGGTGAGAGGAAATAAAAGTAGCCCCCTGCTGCAGATAAACCACAGTGCTCTGGATAATGATTTCAAAGACTCATCAGTCTTCAGAGCATGACTGGAGCATCACTGAGGGTTAGAATGACATTTTTCATCTGCCCTTTCTCTCCCTCGCACCCTGAGCTGTCACTGCAGAGCTGCAGATGGCAGGTAAGCAGAGACGGTGTTTCTGATTCTCAGACAAGACAAGATAAAATGGACCAGTCAGTTCTATTGAGTCAAGACCAATGGAAAAGGAGAAGATTCCTGAGAAAAGAATGAGGCAGGAATCCCACACATCTAATAGATGAAGAGAGGAGGGAGAGGAGAGTTAACTAATCTTGCAATTGCCTTTCCCAGATGGGAGATAGGGACTTTCCAAATTCTTCATCTGTCATCAGCCAGGGATGGAAAATCGTAGTCATCATCTCAAGGAAAAGAAACATGTAAACATCAGTCAGGGAGATGTTCTGAATCTCATTTATTAAGTACTTGAAATACAAACTATTATAGGTCAGGCCCTGCTATGTTAGTTGTTGTCCCACTATAAAGTTACTCTAAGGTAATATTTCAAAGGTTGTGTTTATAGGCAAACTGTAACCAGGCTACATAAACTCCTAAACTTAGGGTCATCGTACCTATTTAATAAACTTTGGTGCTATGTATCTATTATTCCTGAAGGACAGCAGTGAAAAAAAAACTGGCTAGGGTTGAAAACGCACTGAATGCCATATGAAAATCCATAAGGCTTTTAAAACAGTTGATTACAAAAACATTTATGTTACTTTCAAAAACTATATTTGCATTGGGTATATTTCTTCATGAACTGTGGAGAAGAAAAAAAGTGTTCTCTTGTTTCAGGCTTTGCTTACTCTCCAGAAAGTTGAATGACAGAGGAAGAAAAAAGAAGCAAAAACCCCCACAAATTGCACATGCCCTTTTCACCACAATAAGATTACTCTTGAGGTGAAAGGAGAACAAGGTCTTTGGCATTTTGGATGTATTGACAAGTTTTTGTCAGATTGCACACACACTTATTGAACCACACTTGGAACCTTTTGCGCACAATTCACTAGGCAAGAAACGCTTTGAAAATACACAGGCCACTGAAATTATTGTACAAGACTCCTTCAGAGAGGCCAAAATGCCTCACTGCATCTAAAACTACACAATGATGGCACAACACTCCAAGGCACAGTTGCCACAGGTATCAGACACACCTGCAAAAGCAGTCTCTCAAGCATGAGATATGCTAAAACCCGTTTCTTAACTGCAAAAAGACAGTGATAAATGGTAATCTATTGTAAGTTCTCCAGCACCATCACATCTGAGCACCTCTCAATCTTGCACATACTAACCTTAGAAATATACCTGAGGTGAGGCAGTATTCCTATTTCTGTGCTAGCAATGATCAAGCATGAGAAAAAGCTCTGGATTTAGACAGACAACTAACTTCCTGACTTCCATCATGTCACCTCCTTTCCAGTTGATGCCTTTTATGCACCTTGGTCTCAGTGTTATGCTCCAGATCACCCTCAGATCAACGTTTACTTTTGTGTAGAATTGAATGTGCCAGTACAGGAGAACAAAAAGGAGTTGGAGAGGGCTGAAAAGAATATAGCAAAGTGTTCTTATAGAAACATTAAATATAACCCATAATTGCAGAATAGTTCATTTCAGAAAGTTGTGAGCATAATTAGTGGATTGTTGAGGGTTACTGTGCTTTTCAAACAATAAGGCTGTTCATGTCATTTATGTAACCAAATAGATGCCTGGAAAATCTCACCTTATCACAGAACTCATGAGGACACCCACATATTCCCCAAGGAAAACACAGCTCAACACTCGCAGCTCCCTCAGGAAAGTTGCTGCTTCTTCAGATACCCCTACAAATTACAAGCCATCAAGCTATCTGACCAGAGAATAGGAAGCAAAAATTGCATAACACAAGCTTGAAGATGAGGCACTTATCATGAGGGGGAAATTTGCCTTTGTGCCTAAGTGTCCATCAGCAACTTAATCATCAGTGCCAGAGGACAAGTTGCTAGAGGCAGTTACTCTGCCTTACACCTTCCCAAAGGGGAAAAATTACATTTGTTATGGTAATTTAAAGAAAGTGGGAGATATCATTGTGAGAGAAAGGGCATACCATATATATAAAGGTTTATGCCTTCAAAAATTTTTCCATTCCTCTTGGAAACCTTTGTTGTGTAAGTAGTGTTTTCTGTGCAAATACATATCTGGGAAATAGAGAAGTAGAATGCACAGTAGTTTGCTAACAGTACAAGTATATAATGCTTTATGTAACTGCTTTTTTCTTTAAATTTACACTTTACTAAGAATTTTGTATCTAGTTTAAAACTTAGTTTTAAGGCGACACTTTTCATTACATTCAGGGGGTTTTGCATACATGAAACAGATTGAAAGGAGGAATTTCTTCTCAGAAAGAGTGGCAATGCATCAAACAGGCTGCTCAGGGAAGTGGTGGAATCACCATCCCTGGAAGTGTTTATGGAAGGTGTAGATGTAGTACTTAGGGACATGGTTTAGTGGGCAGTGTTGGTGGTAGGTGAACAGTTGGACCCAATGATCTTAGAGGTCTTTTTCAAACATAATGATTCTATGAAAAGTTGATTAAATCTGAGAATCACTAAGGATGTGACTATAAATACAGCATAGTATTTCTTACTGAAGCTTTCAATATAAAGTACAGAAATTTTTGTTCATCTCATTAATTTGTGAGATTTGTTTCCTTTGAATGATTCAATTACTTCCTGTTCACTGATCTGTTCCAATGTATTTGCAGAAGATGATGTCACCTGGACCTTCACACAAATTTACTTTTCAGCTTAGTGACATTACTCATTATAAATAGTTTAAAGCAACCTCTAAATCAGCTATTCATTACCAGTGCTAACATCAAGAATAAAGAAGAGAAACCAAACAGAATTTAACAGCAGAAAAAAAACTTTCAAGTTTTTTTTGCCAAATTCTACCTACAGCAGTACAGTTTGAATATTCAGATTATGTTTGGAAATTAGGCAGGCCTATTGTACTTCAGAGAGTCCTAGAAGTCTGAATAATTCCCAGTGGAAAACACTTATTTTGTTGAATTTGACATATGGGGGTCAGCCTCTTCTCCCAGGTAACAGCGATTGGACGAGAGCTAATGTCCTCAAGTTGTGCCAGAGGAGGATCAGGCTGTATATTAGGAAAAAATTCTTCTCTGAAAGAGTGGTTGGGCACTGGCACAGGCTGCCCAGGGAAGTGGTGGAGTCACTGTCCCTGGAGGTGTTTAAGGAACGTGGAGATGTGGCACTGAGTGGTCAGTGGGCATGGTGGAGATGGGGTGATAGTTGGACTTGCTGATGTTAGAGGTCATTTCTAGACTTAATGATTCTATGACATTTTTCTTAATTAGGCAAGAGAGGTGCTGGTTCTGCCTCCAGTACTGGTGGAGCTAATGAGCCCACACTTCCCTGATTCGTATCTCTTACCTATATTTTTTCCTATAGGTTGACTCCCAGAATTTAAAGCACATTACATACACTGAAAACTTTACTAGCACATTAAGGACAGTAAAACCACAAAATCTCAAAGAGTTAAGCGTTCTATTAGCTTCTCATTTGTGGCTCCATACCTGTGCCCCAGGTGCCCGTGGCCTCTGGGACCTTGAATAGGAGAGCAGCTCCACATCAGTGCTCACCATGGTCCTGAGTGAGCAGGTCTGCAGCTCCTTCCTCAGAGCACTCCCGCAGCATGTCGGCACTGATAAGCAGTTTTATTTGGCTTGAATGCATGACACCAGTGCTCTCTGTAGCACTATACCTTTCTCTTTGCTAACGTTAATGGCTAGGGAAGTTGTCAAGATAATAAAAAGCCACTCCATGTCTATTGTTAAACTCCTGCTTTAATTAACATTTTTCTTTCCAGTACTCTGTCCCTTTGGGCAGAAATTCTCGGCTTGCATTTTCCACAAAAGACAGGTTCATTTTAAAATACCTTAAAAGAGAAGAAAATGCCAGTAATCTGACCCAGAAACAATGCTCAACTTTTCTCTACTTACTGTAAAACACAGTATGAAAGCATTCTGCAAACACTTGCCAAACTTCATCACGAGATTAGGATTCATTGCTTTATAAAATGAAGTAATGGTAAATAAGGCACATTTGGAAGTTTTTATTTGCTCTCCCTGATGAATGCCATAGAAAAATCCTAAAGAAATACATATATATTTTCCATGGTGAAGTACAGCTGAGCCTTGCCTACATTATCCATAACAGTCGTGAAGAAATCCAACAAACTTGAGTGGCACAGGTCAAAAAAATTCTCTTATATTTTGTAAAACCAAATGAAGTCACCAGAGCAATGCCATTAAAAGCAACCAAGACATGGAGTCATTTAAATGATTTCCCCTAGATGGCTAGGTTAAGCTCTGTTAAAATTAATCCTTTTTCATGCTGGCAGGTGTAACAAAGAAAACCTTTTTGTATGGAGTGCAAAGAGGGTATTTTACCCTCTCAAAAGAAAGCTGCTTGATATTTCCATGGAGAAAACAGCACAAGTGATTAACAATTCAGATTTCCCATTCCTAAGCTTTGTTTATATAAATATATGGGGGATAATTTCAGAATCTGTAAGAGGATTTTCTATAGTCCAGTGTAAAGAACTTAAAATCGCCATAAGTGAGATGTTAAAAAAATAAACAGATTACCTTGATAAATGCCACTTATTGTAGACTGAACTTGACTGTAGTAACACACTAAGCAGCTGACATTTAAAAGAAACCTGACTGCAGTGCTAGCTCCCTAGGTAAATTTTTCTCTTCTCTAAAATTATCAGTGTGTTCATGGTGCCCACAAAAGGATCTCTGTAGTGATGCTCAGCCCTTCCTGACTCACCGTTCTGACCTACTTCAGGATGGCCTTTTTCTATACACACACCCCAAAGGATCAGCTTCCCCATCTAGGTCCAACAAGAGACACGTCATTGCTGGGACGGAAGGGACCCCAGAGATCAGGGCTCTGTCATAAACATGCATGGCATCATTCACTTCACTCTCCTCTACTTTTTTACTGACTTTTATCCCCCTCCAGAGCAGTGGTACTTCTTCCTCAGATGTTTTTAAGTTTCCTTTCACCTTACCCATGGGAACTACTTCTTGCCTGCTCCTCACAGGTCTTGGTGGGAGCTTCTCAGCCCACCACAGAGAGCAGACTCTCAGCCTCCACTGCTGAAGGGCTGTCCCCTTTGCAGAACAGGGAGCCTCAGGGCTGCTTGCTTGGTTGGCTGCCATGTTATTGCATTGCCAAAAGGCACCCACAGTGGCAAAAGCATCTGTCAGTTGTGAAATTCAAGAAGAGCAAAAAGGAGCTTATTTTCTCTCTCTTTTTTTTTTTTAACCCATCTGAATGAACAATTCCCTTCACTCCCACAATTCCCTTTCTTGTTTGTTAACAAAATTCAAATACCTTCACTCACTCTTGCTAAGCACTGAACTTACAACACTTACCAGTACATATTTTAATAACTGATCCCTCTCAGCTTCTGGCAGAGATAAATAAAATACTGCTTATTCGATAATAAGTATGTGTGTTAATATCATTTATGGCTGGTGTGAAGGAAGCAAGTCAAAGAAGATTGGATATTAGGAAAAATTTATTCTCAGAAAGAGTGGTGAGGCACTGGCACAGGCTGCCCAGGGAGGTGGTGGAGTCACCGTCCCTGGAGGCATTTAAGAAACATGAAAAAGTGGCACCGAGAGACATGGTTAGTAGGCATGGTGGGGATGGGTTGGTGGTTGGACTAGATGATCTTAGAAGACTTTTCTACCCTTAATGATTCTATGAAAAGGCAAGACAACATTTTAAGACCGAAAAGAAAGCCAGGTTTGGGATCCAAAAAGGATCATCTCTTTGCATACCTAATATACTATAGGATAACAATGCATTAACTCTACCCTCTTCCACACTGAGAGCTCTGAACTGAGCACAGAGCAAGACACACCCACAAAGCCAACCTTCCTCCCTACATCCTTGGTGTGACACATCATCTGCAGCAGGGTCATGCAAGATGCCTCTGCTGCTTTGAGGTCTGCCAAGGGACCCATGCTGGGTATGGTGATAATTCTGCAAACTGTGATGAAAGAAGATGCCAACCGACCCTGCACAAACTGCGGGGATCCTCAATGCACCCTAGACTAGGATCAATGTCCTACAAAACTAGCAAAAGTATCAAAACATTCCTGTTCTATTCATACCTATTGAATTCAGAACTAACAAATATAAAACTTTGAATTTGACATCTAGTCCTTGGAAAGTTTGCCCTTTACACAGAGATGTGAAACTAATAAAGCTGGAAGGAAACAATACATTTTTAAAGCTGACTGAGACTCAAAACATCGGGTTAGGACTGTTCAAAATGCGCTTGCTGCCACATCATTTTGACAGTACAGCAGTGTCTCAGCAGGTTGTAATGCAACTCCTTGGTATTTCTAAGTGCACTGGGCCTCTAGGATCACTCTCTGGGAAGACACATCAGGACTGTTATTACAAAGTTGTTTACATTTAATTATAATGGTTAAGTTATCTGACTTTCCATAAGTTTAATAAACTCAGAAAATTTAGAAGGACTATAAGTAGAACATATACATTCTAGTAACTTTCCTCTGTTTTTCCAACATTTCTATAAAATATTTAAGTCCTCAAATACTGAACATGCTCATTTAGTGATCTAAACGTTCATTTCAGAATGAGTTTGAGAGGTTTATCAGTAAATAGTTAAATTCAAAACAAGAATCGGCATAGATACACCTAAGTAAGTGAGATTGTAAGGATTTGATGAAGGACCTTTCATTCAGCCTCGCTGGCTTACAGAAGAACTCTGCAATCTTTACAGGTTTAAACTCTTCAGTATTTTCAAGCTACTTGAACCCCGTGCTTCAATTGCCTGGAGGTGTATTTGCTTGTGATCCCGTATAATTTCAAGGCAATTTATCAGCTATTACTATTCCAGTAATAACAGCAGTAATACTACTTTAGTTGTGGGTCATTTCCTCCACTCTAGACATTGTAGGATGTCACAACTTGTTGTTCACTTATTTTCCTCATATCCAACCTGAACCTGCCCTAGTGCAACCTGAGGCCATTACCTCTTGTCCTGTTGCTGTTACTTGGGAGAAGAGACCGATACCAACCTTGCTACAACCTCCTTTCGGGTAGTTGTAGAGGCAAGGGCTCAGCAAGGTAAGGCCCACTGCCAGCTCACACATTATGTTGCTGATTTTAAAGAATCAAATTTTATGGGAGAAAGCAGCTGGAAGGGACCTCAGAAGGAAATCTAGCTCACTCCTCTGTCCAAACACAAGATCAGCAATGCTTGCGTCATTTTGACAGATGCTCACCCAACTTGTTCATTAAGCCTCCCAATATTGAAGGCTATTTAATCTCCCTAGCAAGTCTTAACTATTCTTACCATTATGAAGTTGTTTTTTTTTCTAATGACTAACCTCTGTTTGCTATTTGAACCTATTACTTTTGTCTTATGCAAAGTAAACAGTTGATTTTCTCCCTTTTATGTATTTAAGGCCTGCTTTGTCTTCCCTCAATCCCTTCTTCAAAAGACAGATCATTTATTCATTCTTCTCATCATGATTTCTGGATCTGTGACCGTTCTGCCTAGTCTGTGAAACCTCCTCCTTTTAATCTGCTATTACAGCTTTCCTGTCAAAGTGGCAACAAGTTCACAGTAGTTTCATCAGAAATACACTTCTATAGTTTGTGAGAAAGTACTGTGAAAGAATCAAAAACCTTACCCAAATGAACAGACACAACGAATACCATTTTCCTCGTCTTCAAAAGGCCTATTGTTCTGTTACAGAAGGAAGCTAGATATATCTGGTAAAATTTGCTTTTAACTCTATAGTGTTTCTTGCTTCCACATAAATATGCATAGTCTCCTTAATTTTTTTTTACAGTATTTCCAATGAAATTAAGCAGCACTTCCTTATACTTTTCCTTCTTTAAATATATGCACTAGGCTGCCAGCTTCCTGCAGTCCATTACTTTTCCTGTCATGTGTAAATTCTGAGAAGAACAGCCTCTAATTAAGTATTCTCCAGATATTTTTTTTACTTACTAGAAGATGAGGACCTGCCCATGTGGCACTGGGATTAGTTATGATGAGAATGACCAAGTTGGCACTTTTAGTGAAGAAGAGGCTTACTGCCAGAAGGCAGTAAGCACTGTAATCTTTACAATTTCATCTGCCACTAACGTGCCCCTGTTGTGGTCATCCTTGATCATCTTCTTAATACGCTGGTCATCCAAGGTCCATCAGGTCACCCTTAATGTTCATGAGAAGTCTCTAGTCTCTGTGTACCATGATTTTATTCTTTTCTTGTGCTTACACTATTCTTGTTGCCTCCACAGATCAAAAGATTGCCCAGAATTCCTGTATGCCTCCTTTCAAATCCAAAACCTCAACTAAAAGTAATCAGCTGCATTTTAAAACAAGTCCTATTTTAATCTGAACTTATTCACGCTCACAGCACTTTGGCTGAAAGATAGGAGATCGGTTTTTATGTGTTATTTTGGCTGTTAGGATTCATATGTTAAAACCCAGAACCTTTCTAAACAAACTACGTATTTTTGCTCCTGCCCAGCAAGGACAATATATCAGGATAAGTACACATCAGCTGCACATAGGCTCTTCACACGTGCTTTATTAGTGCTGGCTGATTTGGGAGGATATATAGAAGTCAAACAAAACAAGAAATTGGACATACCATGTGAGGCACAGGACTCTATGGCACAGAGGACAGCCAGCAGTATATAACTGGGGCCACACTTCAAAGGTGCAGACCTGAGGATTGCATGGGCAGCACATCAGGTCCAGGTATGAGATGAGGGGTTGCAAAGATCTCTCCGCTGGAATTGTCATTTCCCTGTATTCTGGAGCATTGGAAAAGCTTTGTGACACTTTTCAAAAATATCTCCTGCGTAGGTCTCTTAAGTCCATGAAACTTCATCTTTACATTCCCTTATTTCAATGTATTAAGTAGATGCTAAGGACATTTCTCCCCACCCCCTCAGTTTTATTTTCAGGCCACGCTGAAGGATAAACCTATCATGTTTCTGACCCAGTAGAAAAGCTGCTTTAGTGTTGCAGGAAATGTAATCTGTATGGCCGACAAGAAAGTGTTATAAGATGTGAGCTGCAGAGATTTTGGAAGGTTGTGTCTGAGCCACAACATCCATTCCTCGTCGCCAGGCTTTACAAGCTAATATCCTCTTAGCCTAATTTAAAATCATTAATTAAAACTAAGCTGAAACTGATGTGCAATGTAATAAGAACAAGAGGTCCTATACAATAAATAAATAAATAAATAAAATCAAGAGATGCCCATGCCTTCAACTTTGCTCTGCTTTTCTTGAGTCAGAATTCATTGTACAGCTTGACCCTGTTTAGTATAGACCTCAGATTTTAACAGCACGTGTGTGCATTTTGACTGAAAACCAGTAATTAGTATGAAGAAATTAGGACCCATGCAGGCAGCTAGCAGGTTTTGAGCAAATCATAAACACAGTCTCAGTATTTCTTGGTCCTCCGGTGCACTGGGTACAGCACATCAACACAGTAAGGAAAATCTGTTGAAATCAGTTGGAAATCCTGACTAGCACAATATGAGCTGTTGCTGCAGTGTAAGAAGTTCTTCATCTCAGCAAGTGATACACTACAACAGGTTTTGTGAAGTGAATTCATTTTCTCTCCTGTGCATGCCGGGGGGGAAGTAGGGAGGAGGATGAGGAATAGGGGCATAGAAAAGATGGAAGAACAGAGAGATAAAGAAGTTAACATTTTATTTGGTTAAATCTTTGCTAGTTTTCAGTGAGTGTAAAAAATAGTTAAATTCCCTAATTAAATTATAATTCCAATCTTAAACAATAAAAAGAAATCCTGTAATAATCTATGTGCAGTGCCTGACAGCTGGGCCGTCTGATCCTTGCAGTCTGCTTACAAATTGGTATTAGTGGCACTAATAAAGCTGATTAATGTTGTGACTAGAGACCCACTAACCTGACACTGCCAGCTGGGCGCACAAAGGCTGTCAATCTACATGGCAGCTGTTAAACTATGAGCGCCGTAGCCTTTAATTTACATTTCAGCAACCTCCACACTGTAATGCATTTTAATGGGCACGAATAAAAACCGCTGGTGACGTGCAGGAATTTCACAGGATATTGGTGTGTACACATTATATTAGTAAAATACCGGTTATCCAAAAGACCAGAGATAAAGCCCATTCTTTCCTCAGTTACATTTCTTTAAACTTGTAGCAACTCTGTCATAATCAAGGCAATTATTCCAGATTACCACCGGAATGGCTGAGGGCGCATTTTCAGCCGGTATGTCTAACCTTAACGGTTATGATATCTTATTAATTTTCACTGATGCAAGCAGCTATGAAGATGCTATCTGCATCTCAATAGCATTTTCCCACGACTGGTTTGCTTACAAGTGCTTTGGAGGGTCCCAGAAGAGGTCCCGTCTATCATTCAGAGGCCTTTAGCAAGTCACCCTGGTGACACTTTTCGGAGAGCCCAGGGCTGGACCAGGAGCCCGAGCAACCAGCTCCTTAACCACGGTATTTCCCCATGAGAGGATTGCTCACTGCCTGTGCTCTAACCGTGCTGTGTGTAAACTATATGTAAACAGAGGTTTATAGGCTTTTAAGACTATCAATCCTGGACCTTCTACAAATATTCAGTTCAACTGATCCACTTACTACTTAAATTCAAAGAATTTACACTAATGACACATCAGAGTCACTCTGTTAAAACAACAGTGAAGACACACAAATGTTCCAGCAACAATGCACAGAAAATAGGGTCTAATTTTTTTTATCCTAATAAAAACTTACTATGCTATGGTAAATATTTATCTGTTTTGTAAACTATATTACATTTGCAGAAATTCAAGTAACTTTCCCTTAGGGCAGATTTCTTGGTATACCTTTTTTTTTTCTTTTTTTTTTAATTTCTATAAATTCTTTAATTATTGACTGTTTTGACCCCAGAGTGCCTGAGGACATTACTGGAAAGGCCTTTCATTTTTCTGTTGTGACGTCCTGGCAGCTTTCAAAACCTGAGATTTGTTTATTTCGTGACAGGGGATGTGGGTAGTGGAAGTAAGTGGCAGAGGAGAAGGTGATGTCAATAGGAAAATATCACAGCCCCAGAGAATTTACTCTGCCTATTCTGAAAATGCTGTAAATACAAATACATCACAAATACTTCAACAACTATTAAATGCTTAAGTAGGCCATAACTGTAAAGCAAATACATCTATCTGAGCAATTCTCTCTCTCTTTGCGATCAAAAATAGCTATTCTTTCCTCTCAGGTCCTAGACAAGAGGTGAATATTTGCTTATTCGAGGTTAAAAAGAAAATAAAAAAACCAGGAGGGAGCAAAAAGAGCAGAGCAATAAGTACACCGTGGGAGCTGGGTTAGCGTTTGTCTGCACAGCCCAGGTCATGCGTCTTGGTTTGCCGGGCATGCCCGTTACTTCCGACTCACACAGTATCAAGTTTAAAGGCAAGGACAGTGGCCATGAAAAGAACAGTGTTTGTGCAAGGCTGTGAAGACAAAACTAAAGGCGCTCTCCTGTCACATCCCCAGTTGTTCCTGTGCCTTCCAGCACCGCTTTTCCCATTTCACAGAAAACTGGGGGGAGAGAATCAGGCGGCTTCCTAATCCTGAAATCTTGCTATTCTTATTTATTTCTGTATCATTTCTTCTCTGATTTTATATTAATAAGAAAGAGAGGCAAATGCTACCAAAAACTTTACCATGTTTGCAGAATGAGCCTATTTCTCCCCAACTAGCGGGCTGTGATTCGCTAATTCATACTTATTTGTGTTTCTGTCAGCTGGGGAATACTGTGCTCAGGCACGTACATTCATTTAGTCGCTTTTTATTCCTGACAACTTTTCTCTCAGCGATTTCAGGCCAAGATGCTGCAATACAGCTCTCCTCCTAGCTGTCTCCCAGTACGGCCAACAAACCTCCTCTAAGCAAGAGAGACCTTTCCTCACAAGACTGTCGCCTGAAGCATGGAAGAACTTTGTTCGTGCCCTAAACAGGTGCAGTGAGGCTCAGTGTTGTGAGCTTGTTTCAGCCCCTGCAATGATCAAACCTTTCCATCAGTCCAGCTCTGATTCCCAGGACAGCATCATACAGAAAAATAGACCTAGTAAATAAATCTGAAATTCACCTTTTCCCAGAACTTTTGAAACTAGAACAGGAGTAAGATAAAAAATAACACACATTATAAATAACGTGCATTATAACTATTGCAGCGCCACCGCGTCTCACCTTTTTCTTTAATTCAGCTAGTGGGGAGGGGGAAGGGACGACAAACACAATAAAATCTGTTAAAACTGCTAAAACGTGAGACCAAAAGGAGAAGAAAAAAAATCCAAGACTAATATCTCAAACAGGATCTATTAGAAATGGAGAGAACCATGAAATCACCTACTTATTTTTGTAACTTCCACCAGATAACAGGATTCAAAGGATTGTATAAATGCCAAGATAGATTAGGTACAATAGACAGAATCAATTGTTTGTTCAGTCCTTGCTACAAATATGTTAGACAAATGTAGTCCAGTATGGACTACATGCAGAGAGATGTAAATGCTTAAGATGAATAGAGTTGGGCTGATGACGTCCATAGTCTGCAGTCTTTACATGGCATTTCCCTTCTCTTTTCACTGTGCCATAACACAGTGTTAGCTGGAATCAGCAAGAAACAGCCTCTCTGCATTTCGTTAGTATAGCAAGAATAACAGAGAAGATGCACGTTCCAGTACAAAACTAAAGGCAGTTGTCTTAGATGGTCTCTAACAGTTAATAGAAGTAAGAACTGCTGAAATGAATTACTCGTTATTTGAACTATAAAGCTTCTTTAACAAGCTCCTTCTGCATGTACAAAGAAACTTTTAACCGGGCACGAGCTCTTGCATTAGAGATTAAAGCAAGGAGCGTTACCTTATCAAATCAAACCGTGCTCTGCCATTAACAGAAACGTCTTGTCTTCACATATCTGCTGAAAGAAGAGCTCACAAACTATTTCTACATTCCCAGTTTAATTTTCATGATTTCCTAAACTGATAGGGGTCAAGTGAAATCACATTTCATAAGTAGAAGTTTATGACTAGGTTTTCTTGCCAGAACAGAATGGCATCTGTTCCTATGCATGTTTAATTTAAATATTTTTCATGAATGTGGGATGATGGTATAAATATTTGAAATCATCAATATAGTAGACTGCACTATAGCATGGAAAGGCTGCTGCACAGCTGCTGTTAAATTATAGATTTCTTATGCAATGAATACATTTAACTTGTCTTTTGAAGAATTAAAAAATGATGTCTTCTGTCTAAAATATTTTGTCAGGTCCTGAAGAGGAGATGTTCTTCATGTGACCTACAGCATCCAGACAACGGAAAGAATGCATCTGTGAACCCATCATGAATTATGCTTATATGGGGGTGAACCAAAAGTCAGGGCAAGAGCACACTGCACATGGGGGGACAGGTAAGTTTCTTCTCTTTGTCATCTTAAATCTCCCCTTCCTCCACTCACGAACCTGTTCTCACTAAAAATAGTTCCCATTTCCCGTATCTTGGTCTGTGACCTGATTCTCCAGTTTTCATCCTGGAGAATGCTCATCCCAGCGTTGACTCAGAAAAAAATAATTAAAAAGAAAAAAAACCCACCCACCACACACAAAAACCAACAAACACCACAACATCAAAAACTATTTTTGCCTTCATCCCCATTCCGGGAACATGATGATGTGCCAGTTTATATCATCTGTAAAAGATTTGACAACCAAGTCTCAGATGCAGATGAGACTCTCCCATATGTATAAGTCATTTAAAAAAAACCTGGAGAAGATTTTGTTGAAAGCAAATAAGTCCAGGATATGGGGGAAAGGAGGCATTAGAGTACTTCATGACATTTCTTATGCTGATATCCAGAACCTAGGATGATGAGAAGTAAATATGGCATTGGCAACATTCATAACTTCTCAGAGGGAAAAGTAAATGCTTTGCTATGGTCCAATTAATCAGATACCTCTTAACAAATAAATAAATAAGTAAAAATCGGTCAACTATTTTTAAAGCATCTCTTCAGAACAACTGCCTTTGTTATTACTGCAATCTGAAAATGAACACCTTGAGATAAGGGAGTCTTTGGAGCCTTGGCCATACAAAGGCTACTGTTAGGCTTCTTAATTCTTAAAGTCAATTACAGGTTATATAATTTTATCAAGCTATTCACGTTGGTGATTATTTGTTCACAAAAACCACAAAAATGCCATAGCAATGGGGAAGGCGATACATGTAGTGAAATATTTCATGTGCGGTGGCACAAAGCTTTATTGGCATGAACTAGGAGTGGATGCATTACTCATGAATGGTGAAGCCAGCAGTAAATGAAGGTGGCCCCAAGCGAGTATTAGTCACCTAAATGCAACCATATGCCACTAGATTTTGTGTTACATTTTCGCAGAAATGTTATTTCTAAAATTTGCAGAGAATTTCTAAATGGACTCTAACTTCAAAGCCTCATAAACGAAGACCTAAGGATCAGCAAGTATGCAAAACACCTCTGCCTTTCCAAACTTTAAATCATCAAGAGTTTGCCTATAAACCAAGATGTCCATCTGAAGTGTGGCTGTTTTACCTAACATCTCTGTGGGGTGGGAACAGCCTGTATCAAACGCCATGAGGTCACCCTGCTTGTTTCTCTTTGCAAACCTTAGATCACCAACAACTTCCCACCCACCGAGGGTTGGCTTGTGTGGCACAGACTTTTACAAACCAAAGTCTGAAAATCGCTGAGCCTGTTCTAGTGTGTCATGCCTGCAAGCTAACTGTTACTTCTTGTAAAATTACAGAGTTCAGGATGTAAGCATATTCTCCATCTTTCAAAAGATAAGCCTGTAAGAGACTGCTACAGCACATATACAGCATAATATAGGAGCTGTCAGTTGCTACCATTTGCTCAGAGCAGCTTTTGAGCCACAGCAGCAATACAGAGAGTGCTCTATGTTGCCTTAGCAGTGTTATTTTAACAGTAATTGAATTAGCATGGTAAATAGGGTCACATTTTCGTTGTTTGTGCACAAGCCTGCAAAGAGTAGGCAAAGATGTAGGCAGCATCACAGCAGGACCAAGGAGCTCTGTTCTGTGCTGCCATATCTTAATTTACCTGTAGAGCTCCATGGGAAGTTTTGCATCCAGCAATAGTTTCTATAACGCTTTATTTGAAGAAAGGATTCCCGTAGAGGTTTGAGCATGCAGCCACATGTCTCTGGTTTGTCTCATGGCCAGAGGATAGGAAGCCTGTAGCCAGTGCAGAGAAGCTTGAAACAAATGGGGTACGGAGGTGGTTAATGCAAGAGCACAGCGTGGGAGAGCCTGAGAAGCAATGTGAGCTGGGAGCTGAGCGAAGTTCAATGTATTTCGCACGTTATGAGTGCAGATCTTAGAAACTGAAAAGCCATTAGCTGTATCTGTTTTGCTAATAAACACACAGTGTAAGAACTGTTTACGGACAAAAATAAAACAATGGATCACTTTCTAACGGGGTTATTTTTTTTTTTTTCAGATAAAACAGAGGGGCTTCCAAGCCAGCTCTTCCTTTCCCTGTACTTCATGGCTAATTCTATACATACTTCAACAATCTCAAACTAAACCATTCCCAAACAGGGGGCAAAAAAAGGAAAAGAAAGAAAGAAAGGATGGAGTCCTCAGAAAACTGGCAAAGAGCTATTTTGTAAGGAGGGAACCAAGGAAAACATTGGCATAAGGCACAGTTGGAGGGTGTCAAATCCGATGTGGCAGCCCTTTCTTGTGCTGCTATGTGGAATTTGCTTCAAAAGATCAGCAAAATGAAACTCTTCATACCTGAACTAATACAAATCCATGTAAATTTGAGCTCTGATCTTATGGAGCCAGTCACATTGCCAGAGGCTCAAAAGGAGTTGTCTTTGTTTGTTTTTGAAGTCTATGTGAAACCGGATCTCACATACTAATATCTTGATCCAAACAATATAATTGAGTCTTTTTGTGTTCCACTCACCCTTTCAATAAAACTTTCCTCCAGTTAGATTTTATTTTTATCTCCTTCCAAAGGAAGGGTAAAGGGTAAAAATACTTTTCCTTTTGCTTAAATCTTTGCCTCCCTCCACAAAAGGTTCCAGAGTAAGATAGAGGTGTGGGGGGTAAATAAATAAGCAAATAACTACATAAACAAGGCTTGTATTCAAGGCTGCTTGCTGTATCGCAGAACGGCAAAGGAAGCACTAGGATCTGTATTGCTGCTATGAAGCAGCGGAACAGTTTAAACATGCGAGACCACAGGTAACATGAATAGCAAGCTGAGGGCTCCACTTCTTTCACATCATTTATAAAAAATGAACCCATTTGTCTTTTGGAGGACAGAGGAATCTGTTCTATACTACTGACATTTAATTGTTTTGCCACATGTAAGCCAAGGCAGCATCCACTCTGTAAAGAGGACTCACATTTGTCATCTTAATTCTTTCCTACCCGATTATCCGCTGAAACATACTTGAGCAATGTTCCATTGTTCAAATCAGCCAACTGCATGGATTTTCCTAAGATTCATTTATGGCTTTCAGCTGATTTCAGAGTTAGGGTTCTTTATGTGTTTCCCTCAAGTCATTGATGTGAAAATACAACTTGAACAGATTTGCAGCTTCATCATAGCACTGGAAGTCTCCTTCCAACAGATTTTGGAAGTTAAACATAACAAAATCCAAATTCTAATGTTTTGGACAGTCGTTCACTGAGACTTAAAACCATCCACATATTTCCCTTTTTTTTCTTCAATAGATTATACTTAAACAAATATTTTGAAAACATTTACTATAAACTTCTTTTCAATTACAATGGAATTTATGAATCAGCACCCATTCATAATAAAGCTGTATAAAACCTGTTCTTTCTATTATTGTGCTAACAGGAACAGACACACAATAGGACAATCCAACAAGAAAAAACTGTTCTGCTCAACACAATAGCCAAGGTTGTCAGAGATCCTGGAGTGATTTTTACCTTGCTTCAGTAAAGCACGCGTTTGTTACAAACCTGACCAGCAGCAAAATCCACCTATAACTGCCTTGTAAAATAAACAGCAGTGACTACAACTGAACTTTTGTTATGTTTAAGCAAATAAAAGTTTAAAGGCACTAAAATCTTTGTTAGGCTGGCTATAAAAACAATTATCACTTCTGCTGCAATGTTTGACTTGAACAGAGCTTTATACACAAGTTACTATCCTTACAAATACCGCTCACCCCACGCACCTTGACGCTGAGGTTTTGCACGGCCCTAAAACCCAATATACATCCAGCACAGCCTTGCTGTATATATACAGGCTAAGAGCAAAGAAGCTAAAAATCAACAAGCGGCACAGCTGAGGATTGGTAAGCCAGCTTCCCATGCAGTGGCTGTTTTAGGGAGGGTGGACACAGCACTGCCTAGGCTCGGGCGGCCTCTTCTGAAGCACTACAGAGCGAAGCTCAGTCCACTTCTCAGCATCAGGCCTCAAGCCAAACTCTAGTGAAGTCAGCTGGACATTTTCCACTTTCTGTGAGTGATATTGGAAAAGATCCAACTGAATATAAGTAATGATGTTTTAAATGTACGGTGCTACAGGAAGTAAAAAGATTGTTTGTTCTCCCAGCTTTTCTTCCTCAAGCTTTCTTTCATTCCTCTCTTGGTTGATTAATTTAAAATCAGCAAGGTAAGTAAACTATTGTCATGTCTTGTGGGTTTGCTATTGCTGCTCTAAGATAAGCCAGAGGCCATTATCACCTCAGGCAACTCAGCATATATGTGAACTACACTTACCTTAGTCTTTGTCATAACCCAGGGCTTGGCAACTTTTCTTCAGCCACCAAGCATAATATACCTAAAAACTACTGTTTTAATATACACAATTCCTAGGAGAAAGGTTGAGGTGTGGAGAAAGTCTATATTAATAAGTACTTCATAACAAGTGAGAACAACATAATAATATATATGAAATATTATTTCAACTGTAACAGATTGAGGTCCTTCGAGGAGCCAAGCATTTTTTACTACAAAACATCGTGCAACGTTGACTCACAGAAAATTTGGTGAGAAGCTTGTTTAAAAGATGATCTCACCCCTGTGCCCAATAACAGAGCAAACTCGGTGGTTTGTGTTTGTGTGTGTTGTGTTTTGTTTTTTTCTTCATCTTTTTGATTTGCAGATCCCTATGGGGTAAACATAAGGCTATCAATTATGAAGTTGTTTTTCTCCATGATTTTCAAGACCGTCCCCAAGTTAGCCCACAGATCGCTGTGGTTTGCCACTGAATTTATGCTGTCTTCATTTTAGTCTAGCAATTTTACATTTTGGCAATTATTTCTACCTGTGGTGATAGGCTCAAGAATAAAAGCTCTAGATTTAAAAATAACAACAAAGAATTCAATTGAAAGGAAAAGCAAAACATTGTTGTGTTTCTGTTTTCTTATTAAGTTACATTTTGGCAATCCTTGGGGAAATTAAAGCTTTGGAAAAATTCCATGTGGCAACACTTTTTCCAAGAGTAAAGAATTGCGAGGAATACACTCTATATCATGATTAACAGCCAATGATCTTGCAGACAGAAATTGGGAGAAGAAAAATCTGTGCAGTAAGATCATAGAAAATGGAAACTGGGAATCACCAGCCAACTCTCCTTGGAGTCACTAGGACCTATAATGTTTTTAACTACTTATCTGCTACCTTAACAATGTTTATTTAGTGTATTCCTGTCTTTGGTCATGGAACAGACTTAAGGCAATGAGAAGCACCTGTTTCCATCTCACATAAAGAGTCTGGGAAGCCGTCAACTTCTCCTAGATGCACAGGCTGTATATCAAACCAAGTTAGTGCCCAGGAGACATGAGAAACCTATGTCTCTCCTGTGACATCACAGAGATAACAACTAGAGGGTACAGTCTCTGTAATCTGTATACATTAGGGCTGAGTCCACATCTGATGTAATTTCAAAAGCAGGTCTCATTATACGGTCTCATAGGCTATTTCAAGAACCATGAGAAGGTTCTTAGCATTGTTATAAATTTTCCCTGTGTCACAAGTGCTCGTTATGCTGATTGTAAGAACACTGGTCCCAGAGAGATCAACTTTGTTAAAACCAAGTAACTGCATGCATAAAATTCACAAATCCCTCTGCAGCAAAGCAACTGTTACAGCGTACTGTTCCTACAGAGCTGCCCATTTTTCGTTCAGCATCAAACCTTGAGAAAAGACCAGAGAACAAAAATACCTTTATTAAGCACATTGTAAAAATACTTGTGTTTAGAAAAGGCTTACAACTCTCACAAAGAAGAGATAGAGGTCATATCTGTTCAAAATTTATGGCTACTTTAATTGAGCTCTTTTTTATCCTGAGATAGCTGCTAGAAATTCAGGTCCAACACCTCTAAGAGTGCCTGCACAGAAGCTAACAGCATCTCATTGGTAGGAAACTTCGTTTTATACATGTATGAAAGAACAATTTGAGTCTAGCTACTTGAGAATGGGGGAGGTAGGGGAGAAAACCCAAAAAAAGAAATATGTGTGTTTCCTATTGAAATGTTTTAGCTTGGGATTTTTCCAATAAAAATTTACAGGTTTTCCAGGAAAGTAGCAGCTCTCTGAAATTTTTCTTTTGGTTGAAATATATACACACACACACACCAAAGCATTTTGGAGACTTAGTTTTTCCATCAGCCCAAGTCAAAATGATGTTTGCAATTTATTGGCCAATGGTGATCTATAAGAAGCCGGAGAAGATTGATGGACTCAGGTAATTCAGCTACCCACAACAGAATTCTTAAATGGACAGCAAAATGGATCTTGTGTAACATCACAGTAGTGAAAAATGGTATAGTAATAGAAAAGGAAAAAGAGGCTAGTCTATCACACCTCGGGCAATCTAACATTTCACACTTAACTCTTGAGTAAAAGCCAAGAATTCTAGCTTCAGCACAGGAGCTTGCTCAAGACCCCTTTACCCCACCAGGCTAGTTTTGCTCAAGACTTTCCTCATAAATGGAACCTGGCCAATGTAGAAGTCTCAATAATAATAATAATGATTAAAAATATATTTCATAAACAGAATCTGTTTACCAGTTTTATAGCAAAATAAATATGAGTGAACAGCCAAGTTTACCCAGAGAAGTAGAAGGATAATTGTAAACAAACAGCCAAGATTTTTTGCGCTACTCTGGTGCCACAGAAGTGCTTTGAGTGTAGCAGACAAATCATTTTCCACTCTAGTGAATACTTCTGATCTCAGGAACCTTACCTGCATAAACCTTTCCCCTCAGACAATAGTGTAAGAAAAAAATTCACGTGCATCCCATCAGTACTTTGATACTCTAGCCATTTTTCTTAGCCTTGTGCAACTGGGAATTACACTGAGCAGCTGAGACCCCAGCCCTATTCTGCTTTCCAGCTCAGGATTAAGGGAGCAGACAGCCCAAGAGGCAGCTAGACTCAGTTCACTACTCTCAGCCAAATCTCACATCACTCAAGATGTATCATCACTACAGACCTTTAACTGTGTTGGCCCAACACATGGAGGTGGGACATCAGCAGATCCCAGCCAGGAGCAGATCTGTAGTGCCACGCTGGAAGTAGCAGATGTGGGTTCAGATTTTTCAGATCTACGTCAGGCTTCCCAAGATTTGTGTAAATCACTCTGTTTTTATACCTCAGAGTCAAAAGCTTCCCTCCTCTCACTTCTGATCTATTTAAGTGATGTAATCTAACACCTGCTCCAATGCTTCTGGGCTTGTTTGGTCAAATACTTTTGCCTAAAGAAACTCTTTCAAAGTGAGAACATTTCCTGGGGATGGCTTTAAAGGAACAGAGAGAGAGAGAGAGAGAGAGAGAGAGAGAGAGAGAGAGAGAGAGAGAGAGAGAGAGAGAGGAGAGCTCAACATGCTCTAGTCATAGTGTGACAGTGGTTTGGAGTCATGCTCTGCCCACTAGGCCTTAACTGCTGTCCTGCAATTTAGTAAAGAGACTGCTCCCATCTCTTCCACGTCATCAGTTTCATAATATAATGCAGTCCTTATTTCCTATTTCAAAAGGCTACAACCCTGTAGGCTTCAAAATTTTGCCTCTCATCTGGCTTCCAAGAGCTCTGTGAATACATGAAGTAACTGCTAGCCTTTTCCAGGCAATCCACTGGATAGATGCCTGAACACAACATCTTTGGTCATGAATTTTTAACGTCATTTGTGAGATATGAAAACCGAATAAAAGCAATGCACATAGCAATATTTGTATAGCCAATGCATTGAAGGTTTTAGAAAGGCGCTCTGTAAACATAATATGACATACATCACATACACACAGACACCAGAAACTTCACTCAGGACCACCTCTAACAGGCCACACTTTGTCTCAGGCAATCACTTCATCCTTAACGCATTCCCATCTGGTTTTCACTATAATTTGGTTCAATCCTAAAGACCACCAGAAAGGTTTTCATAGTCCTAATTGGCAGACATTTAATTTCCATTTATTTTTATTAGGAGCTAGGTGTTTGCCATTTTTGCCTTTGAAAACTTCCCATCATCTCACTTGTAATAAGGGAAAAATTTCTGCTAATCCTCAACAAAAATATTGAAGTAACACTGACTGTGCTTGTTTCTCATGTAAGCACACACACCCACGTGCTATAGCACAGATTTATACAGAAGGGCACACAGAGAAAAGCATAGAGATGGTACAGCATTGAGCAATCACAAGGGCAAATCTCCTGGAAGCGTGGGAAGGATGAAGTATCTGCTCCAGCATCCAGAAACGAATGCTGGTAACACGCACACGACAGACCTGTAAAACAATGCGACTCGCTTTTTCCCAGGTATCATTGACACTGACATACTTGCCTTTCCCAAGTGCCTTGCTTATCCTAAGTAAATTGCTTTGCTGGATATTTCTTTCAGGTTGAGTTAACAACATGAAAAAGCAAAAGAACTTGGATCCAATTCCTACAATAGAAAAAAGCCTGTCTTTTCTTTTAGACAAACCTGCCAGCAAGCATGGCTCCCCATGTGACACTATTTGCAGAACAACTTTCCACAAGAGCCAGATGTGGCAGGGATTAGGGTCTGTTCCTGTGCCATCCCTCCCCACCTACGCTGCACAGGAACCGCCCTGTGAAAGCAACCCCCAGGTGGGCTTGCTTGTGGCAGCAATGCATTTATGGCAGTTACACAAATGATGCGAAACATCCTTTCCTTACTCTGATTTTCACACAATTTAAATCAAATTCAATAAGAAAAAATGAAGATGTGCTTTCTTTCCCTTGCCTGTGAAACCACCGTTGCTTAGAAGCCTTTTATATTTGATGCAGGAGAAGAAATATGGTGTTGTCTTAAATCCCAAACTGCAGGCAGCAAATCTGTGTGACTGATGCTTAAACTATAAGCGAGGTATATTTTTTAAAGGGGAAGTGCAGCTGTCCCCCTCTGCTGCAAGGTATTTTTCAATTTATGTCGCAAATCCAATATAAAGGTTTATTGTACGGAAGGCAAAAGATCTTAATCAGGAATTAGCCTCTTCTAATGAGGAGAAATAAGCACCACGGCTGCAAGAATTATTTCTAAGAGATAAGAATGTAATTGCCTAATGTGACTAATAATCTGATAAGAGCCTATTTTATCTGATTTAACCCACGGAACTGCTGCTAATGTACAGAATTTACAATAATCCCCAAGGAATTCCTCTTATCACAAATGGGATTGTAGAATGATAAAAAGATTCATTGTTGCAGTATTTGCTCTGGACACTTCTGTTCAAAAGAAGCAGAGTTTCGACAGCTTGAGGTAATTGCAGCATTTGCTCAAAGATGGGATCATTTCTACAACACTTGAATTTCTGAGGACAGAGTACACATTCTTTCTAGCAGGCAGTAAATTCTGTGACCCCTCTTCATTTATAGCTTGGATATCCTATCAGTGCAATTACCGGGAGCTAAAAACAATTTCAAGTCCCTGTGAAAATGTTTTCCAGTGTATTTTTCCACATTGACAGAAATTAATATAATTTGAAACCCATAGTGACACTAACACTGTCATTATCCAAAATCATGCTCAGTTCCAATCCTACCATATAATGACTTTAATCCTAATGGGCATAATCATATCTGATGTAAAACTAGACACATGACAATCACAGAATTTAGTGATATTATTACACCAAAGAATAGCAGCTGTTGATTTGCCAATATTAACAAGTAGCAGTCTTATGATAACTCATTGCTCCAACAACTAATCAGAAGAGGAGGACTGAAAATTTGGCAGTTTGGTCCAGTAATTATGTCTTTAGGATGCTACAGTTGGTAATTTGCGTGATTTTTACTGTTGCGCTTGCCATGAATTTTCTCCTTGTTCAGCACAAAGACTCATGGTTGGCTTTCTGTGCCACTATTACTATTGTTTGTTTACACCTAATGGTACGTTCGGCACAGCAGAACTCTGAGAAGCAAAGCACTGTGAATATACTGATTAGATAAGTTGGGCATAAATGAGAGGTAAAGTTGAAAAACTTAAAATGGAAGGCCTGACCTCATGACTGTGTGCCCACACAAATTTATAAGAAAATAGTCCCTCTGGGGAAAAGACAAACAAAACTCCACTACCTCCAATTCATGCAGAGTTCTCCTGCCCATGTTTTCATGATTATGAAGTGAGCAAAAGATGCACAGAGAAGATTGTAAAGTCTATGGAAGGGATAAAAAACACTATTTGTTTCACAATTTAACATAGGTATCTTAAAGAGAACTCTGGACTGTTTCATTTCTGCTTCACAAGCTGAAGTTCGAGCAATATTATTTGAAAGTCAAGCACAAACACCTTCAAGAAAGAAGGAAGGGCAAAGCTGGCACATGGATGATGCCACCTTCTCCCTCTCCCAGAGCTGGCACCTGATGGATGGCAATAGGGGCTGCATCACAGCCCCTATCATCTCCAGGCAAATCAGCCTCCCTGCAGCACTAATACAAGACTAAGTCAAGTGGTCCACAACAGCTTCATCCTTAGTCCATATTTCTCTGCTTCCTCTTAGCTTAGTATCTTTTTCTTTGCCTAGCAGCAGATATGAGCTGTTGCAGGTTTTATCAGAGCAGTCAGTGTAAGAGCAGGAGGCAATGCATGGAGCAAAACAGTAAAGGAACATGCCAGAACTCCAGTAAAAGCATGTTTGCACACAATACAAAATATGAGCATGAGCCGAGTCTCTCCCTCATAAAGAATGTAAATATCAAACAGATGAAAGCATAACTTTTTGTGATTCAGTACTATTATTGTTTGTATGCATGATGTCCTCAGAGATCTTGGCAAGCAAAATTTCCACCACAGTAAATACTGTAACACCAAGTAATAAACAAGCCATTCCCTGAAAAGTTTTATTTTTAATACAGGTCATTATACACAAAGTGGGTGCAACAACTAAAGAGACAATATTGAGGAACAAGGATAGGAGAGATCAGAGCAATGTCTCTTTCACAAAAGGATTATTTGCTGCTTAGCCAAGAACCACAGAGCCCTAAGTCTTGGCAAATCCTCAAATATTACTGTGGTACATAAAATAATTATGTATCTGCACAATTAACTGATCTCTAGTCAATTAAATTTAATCACAATATTAAAATAAGAAATGTATCAAGAATTGCTGCTGCTGCTGTTCTAAATACCACTATAGCAAGAGCAGATGGAATAAACCACATAAGCCCTCAGCCTGGCAAGACAACTTCACCCAAAGCTGTAACATCCATGACCACAGAGCATCATCTTGAAATCTAGCATTAAGTTGGGGTTGCCGATAAGGCAACACAGCAAGTAAACCTCTCCCACAGATCTACATTTCTGCAGAGAAAATACTCAACAAATCCCAAATAGGTGGGACACTGAGGATTCTCATTTTTTTTTAAAACAACTACATCTCCAAGATTTTTTTCATAATCAAGTTGAAGCAACTTCTGGATACCTCACCTCTTCCCTCCCCACCCATCATCATTACCTCAGTTGCTCCAGAAAGAAACCAAGGAAGCATTAATGAACAGATTTGGCCATTAGTTGTTAATTTTAAAGGATTTTTTTTTTTCTAGAATCCTTGTGATTCAGTCATCAAAGAACAGACGAAGATGAAGTTTGCTGTCATGCTAATCTGAAAAAACTGCATGAAGAAGACTAATAGGTATTACCTCCTATAAGGAACTTAAGACCTTACTCCCCATTCTTGATTTCAGATCTCAAACAAATACCACTGCATACATTCCAAGACAGCTCCTGGGAAAACTGGTGCTCTAAATCTCTCACTCCTCAAACTTTTAACACAGTCCTCACGATGTACAAGCAAGAACATTCTGGAGACTTACAGGCAGACACAATATCTTTGCTGTGGAGTTAGCAAAATTCACAGAAACATCAGACAGCCTTGTCTAAGCTAGCTTACTCCAGTAGTTTATCCTCCAAGTACTCTAACAACTACCTCCCTGACATCAGACACTCATACACACCTACAAGGTGACACCTAGCCATTTTATCTTCAGAAACCACAGCTGACTTTCTCAGGAAACTAACGCTGAAACAGTCATGCAACATACCACATACAGAAGAGGTTCCAGGTAAGTCCACCAATCAAACCAAACATTCAAAAATGGCTAAAAGATTTTGTTTTTATCATTGATGTTCCACCAGAAATTCAGTACCAGCTGTTCCTCCATGAAAGTGGGCCTAGAGAACTTCTGTAATATCTGCTTTCTAGAGAGTGTCAGAGACATATCACTGCAGATATGCAATCAGATCAGCCTAAGAAAATGTAGTCTACAATCTACTGTTACTGAAAACAGAGACCTATGCAATTGTCAGCAATTGTCCAAAACACATTTAAAAAGCCAAGCTACACAGTCAAACCTTGAAGCACCATCTCATCTATAATGAGAAGAACAATCATGAGACCCATCTTATCAATCTAAATATGAGCTATGCTCAGCAAGAATACTCTCCAGGGAAACTGTTTATCTCAGAACGAGCAGTGTTAATGTTGTACTTATTAACTACAATACAAAATGAAAGTCCCCTATCAAGCAATTCCTGACTGTGGTGTGTCATCCCACCATAGAAGCTACTGAAGTCATAGCCCTGACCATTTCTTCTGCAGTATTCCTTGAGCTGTTTCCTCTCCAGCCTTCCAACACTCTTTGACTTCCATCAAAGTCACCGGAAGCAAGTCATCAGCAAATCTTTGAAGAAACCAGACAAACCAGTGCTGCAAATAGATTACCACTACATCTTCCCAACCTTAAGAATAAATGTTCTTAAGCAAGAAGCCTACATCCAGCATCCCATCCATAAAACACACCTCAGAATGGAGTATGCAGCATCCCACTTCCCTACACTGTCACAGCAGGTACAGCGGCAAGGACAAACAGGCAGTGTATATTGGAAAGTAACTTCGTAAGGGTTAGAAACGTGCAGTTACAAGTGGGGAAGTCTCTGTCATAAAGAACTCAATTCCCAGTTTATCCATCCTGATTATCCAGGGAGGCACTATGGAAACTAGGCATGACAAGTTAGTAGTTGAAGGCAACATCTCTTGTTAAACCAACCGGTATACTTAAGAAAATACAAGCTTTCGGCCATACAAGTCCTCCTGTATTTCTTGTTTGAAATAGAAGCAGCAGACTTCAAAGCTAAAAACAAATTGAGAACAGTTGCTTAGAGTGTAATTAAGACAAGTATTTATAAGACCATCTCTGAAAGAAAAGGTAGTTGGCATCAGTGAAACAGAAGGGATGTTCACAAGGAGGGAAGGGAAAGAAAGGGGAAGGAGGAAAGAGATGATAATATGGTTCTCTCTCAGCAGAAGGAAGGAGACAGGTAGTTTATAGTCCGTGAAATGTGGAGAGGTTAATGAAGGAAGTTATAGTGTGCCATAAAATAAATATCTCTATTGAGCCTATGCCTCATGGTGTCCAGTTGAGTCAGGAATCTGAGTTCCCAGCCTTATCTTTGAAGGGCACGCTGCAGCTTTTCCTATAAGATACACACTATGTCTTTTGGTGGAAAAAGTTTGTCTCTGACACCTTCAGAGACACTGGACTATAACTGCGTGTAGGTCAGGAGATGTAACGCCTGGGACAATCACTGCCGTACCATCACCCCAAAGCACCGAGAGGACATACTAGCTAGAAAAACTGCTGAATTTAACTCAGGCACTCTTCCTAAGGTACATGGCCCTTTTACACCTTGTTGATCCGCAGCTGCTGGCCATCTCTCTGTCCTGAGAGATCCTGGGGATATCACCTCTCCCTCAGCAAGACCACCACTCTGCTCTGTGTGTGCTAACTACTTCCTCAAGCTTTCTAATAAAATAGCATGAAATTAAACTAAAACAACAGTTCCTCAAGTGTTCTTCGGCAAAGTTTGCTGCTTCTGTTTCAGACCATGTCCTTTTTTTCCAGCTATTTCTGATGCTCTGATAAGACACTTCCTACAAACCTTGCTATATAAAGCTAGCACACAGTCTCTGAAGTAGTTTGGATAAAAGTACACTGTTTCACCTTCACTTTCAGGTTGATTGATATAATATTTTACTAACATATTTATGAAGCCTAAAAATGGCTTTAATTTAAAAAAAAAAAAAAAGGAAAGAAAGGAAAAAGCAAGCATTTCCTGAGAGAAAGTATTACATTACTACATAGGCTATACTTAATGTAAAAGGAGATTACATGCTATAGCATCCTTTAATTTCAAGTGTAGCTATATTAGGAAGTTATTACGTTAGCTCGTGGATTATTTTACGCAGGTAGATGCAAGTTTCATGAAAAAACTTCTTGAATTGGAAATTATCATCTTGAAAGCTGTACTTTCCATTGTACACTGACATTTATGGAGAATGGGCAGATTCTAAAGGTACTGAAAATAACAAGGAGCAATAAAATAAACCCCCTGAAATCCAGGACAAGATGTAGAGCTGCCATACATTAATAATCCTCACTAAAATCAACCTGAATTGCATTGTTCTGTGTCATGATACTTTCTCAATCCATAAAACAGTACATTATGTTTATATTTGCAAGTTTAACTCTGTGATAAGCCAACAAGAGTTTTCCAGTACCCCTAAGCTTTAAGAGGTGCAGTAAAGGAAAATGAAAGCATATCTTTATCTAGTTGAGTTATTAGCGTATCAGCACGGGGAAAAAAAATCAGGCATGCAACTACCAAATACCAAGAAAATAACCCTTATTTTCACCAAAAAGCAGATACAGTGTAAATTAGGTATAGTTGTAGCACTCTTCACATCACAGACACACAGCAATTGCAATCAGGGCCCAATATTAAGCACAAAATAAAGCACTAAACTCATTATTTACTTTGTAATGTATACTCAATTTTTTCCTCAAACTTCAGAAAATTAGCAACTGGCGCTAAATCAGACCACTGACCTGGCATCCTCCACTGAAAATTCCTTAGATTGGAAGGGACCTTAAAGATCCTTTAGTTCCAATCCCCCAAAGTTGATACTTGAAGTACTATTTGTAGTATAAACTCCATGCCTTAAATAAGTGCATTAAAAGGGTCACAAAAACAACCCCAGTATATTTTGCAAAAACTCAAAGCCAGTAATATGCCCGTGACTTTCTAGTTGCCTGTAAATATTGTCACAAATCCTTTACTCATTCTTAGGAGATGTCAGTAACAAGTTTTACAGTGAGAAAAAGCATGAAACAATATTTAAGAAGGATATGCAAGAGATTAAGTTTTGACAGGTTTTGGTGTAGCTCTCCACTGTGAAAGCACAACTGAGGAGTGACAGGGAATGCAGAGTTAGAAAGTTTGTCTGTCCAACGTGTCCTCTTAATGGAGTTAGGGTTTTTCCAGTATAAAACCAAAGAAAAGTTCTCAGAGGATGCCTGCACACAAACTGAATAGAATTTGATTTGTGTGTATATTTACAGTTAAACGAGTCTTCACATTACTTGAATACAAATGTCACAGAGTAATAGAGAAGTTCAGAAATCACGTAGGATTTATTATTATTATACTTATTTCACTCATTAAGAGTGGTTTATTAGAGTGGACTGGACAAGTGAGGCCCACATGCTAATTACATAGTGAAAAAACACAAGAGACAACATTACATAATGTAGCAATAATCCAGACGGGACTGACGGGTAGACAGAATCTGGATTGCGACATAAGTACCAGCTTTTAAATGCTATAGCAGCTTAGAAAGACATTATCCCCATATAATGTTATTAATGTGCGAATCCTTTGACTATGGTAGGTAATTGTCCCCCATAATTAAACCCCAGCATCAGTAGGAGAGATATGTGTGTTTATCATTTGTATTCCTTCCAGCTTTTATTTATTTATATTAAGCACAGACAGGCATCATGTCACTTGAGGATTATCTCATGGTGGTTGAACTCATTAACTAGTAAGTATACATTATTTCACACTGGAACAATAAGGTCTCTATAGCACTCGTCAGACACAAGTGGAGAAACGCATTCATCAGAAAGCGGCGACATAAGCCACACGTTCCTCAAAACAAAATGTTTTGCCAAACTTACTTAATCAGATGGGAAAAGAAGTTTATTATTCACCACTGACTACATAAATGTGTTTAGATTAGACAACTTCAAAAAAAAACAACCCAACCCAGCAGAAAAGTGGACATAGCCTGTGATATCTCCATTATGGTTACAGATTCTTCATTATAGAGCACTGAACGGACTTGAACCCAAAGTCAAAAGAGCAGCATTTCATTAGAAAACCAGCAGTGTTCATAAAATCATAATGCATAACAGTCCCACGTGACATAAGCAAGCCTTACCAAGTGCTCCAGCACCCAAGAGATCCTCCCTCTTGGAATATAGTGGCAAATCACTGAAACAAAATTGTTTGACTTCTCATAGTTGCAGCCATTGCAACTGCCTTCAAAGAAACAAGCTCTGCTGAGCTCTTATACACTTCAATCACAGAATTCAATCAAGAATTTTAAGAAATAAATATTTATGATAATAAGATTTACAGTTTACATTTTGTCTTACTGTTGACTACAAAATTTAATCAAGCAGGGCACTATGCATATTTACTCACTGATTTCAGTAATGTGATTTCAGAAACGTTACACAAAAAAAGCCCGCCACTTTAAAACAGGTCTCACATTGGCATGAGCTCCATCCTAGTAAACTCTTATCCAACACTTATCAAGAAGCCACAAGAGGAGCTTTGTCAGCCAGAAATCAGTTTCTTTCCAGCCACTGCAGATAGCTTGACAATTCTCAGAGGGGATTTATCTATCCTTGGTGGTACCTGCTCTCTTGTTCTGCAAAGCAGAGATGCAGCTTGGCTTCTTCTGTAGGCACCTACATTCAGTCCCTAACTTTGGCTGAACCCAAAGTTTCCCCCTTCTGAACTAGTCCAAAGTCTGAACTTTCAAAGCCTATTATACTCCGTTCAGGCATTATCAACAATGAGAAGCATCAGAGCACCAAATTCCACTTTTGTAGCCATCTGGGTAGCTTAGATCTGTTTGTATAACTTAGATGCTGATTCAGCACTTGCACTCAGGCTGGACATGAAACTGTTTCAGGATTTGCTCTCAGGCTAGTGGAACTATTCTGGACTTGATAATGTGTGTGTGTAAATATTTACAACGTAACCACTTGCAGGTTGGAGAACTGTAGTCCTGTTCTATGCAGCAGCACCAACAAGCTCACAGAAGGAATGGGAGGAATATATATAGATACCTTTCTTTCACTCTACTTGAATATCAGCTCTGCAGATCAGTAACCTGTAACTTACTGAGGCAAACACTGAAGAAAACACACCGCACAGAGAGGCCTTGCGGTAAGCAGTGCGTGGTTTGATGTTCCAACTCTACAAATACTTCATTTTTTGATTGCAAGAACAATTCCAACATATTAAATTGTTCTATATCCTTACTATGAAGTATGTGTATTTGCTTTTATGCGACCGATTGATAAAATAAATAAATATGATTAAGGCCAAACTGTACAAGTAAAAAAACACTCTTCTTATAATTAAAGAACTTTAATGTAATTGTGACATCAATAAAAAACCCTCCAGAACAAAATTACAAAAGCACTTTTTCTTCGCTTGTTTGGATCTTTTTCAGTTATAAGAAAGCTCAAACGCATAGTTTCCATGAAGCTTGGCTTCAGCTACCAGGTGCAACATCTGCTGTAGAACATCTCATACGTGCAGTGCTTCCACAGCTGGTACAGAGCCTAACAGGTCTCAGGCATTTCTAACTTCAAAGTTATTCATAGCTATCAGGACCGTGTGTTCAGTCCTGTTCTCCCAATTAAAATTAAGCTTAACGAAGATCTGTGCTGAGTTAATGTAACCTCACTAGCAATGGATTTTTGTAATTTTCTAGAATTTGAGCCCTCTGCAATTTTGTAAAAAGTATTTCCCTGCAAGGAATGGAGAGACGCTCTCTGAACATCAAGTTCAGCATCTCAGAATTCCTCCCTGACACACTAAACAAAAGTTGCTATCTTTGTGTAGATTAGCAATTGAGATCTACAAACCAAAAATAGCCCGGGAACTAGGTAAGACTTCCGAGCCAACTGCAATATCACGCTAATTTTGCCAACAGCCAAACGAAACAATAATTAGATTTGAACAGAATTTCAATCAGGTCTCTATGCAATTTACCACAGGTCGAGGTATTTCAACACTACCCTTGGAAGTACCAGGAAGTGCATGGTGGGAAGATGAATGTGTAGCCCTTACCTTTTAACAATGATCAGGGTCACATGGCTAATTAAAATACCTTTGTTTACATCGGGTAAGAGTCCTGCTGTTAGACCATCTGCACCTGCAGTCTGTTCCATCAAAACCCCTTCCACAAATTGCATGCTCCTAATAGGTATTGCTGTGCCAATGACAATTACCTAATTAGACATTAGAATGTCAATGCCGATTTTAAAATCCATGCTAATTATTTTACTGTTTGACAGAATATTTCCCAATGAAGGAAGGAGTCTGGATAGCATAATTATGTCACGAGGAACACTTCTGTATATGATTAAAAGGTTTGGCTGCCTCTGATTGGAAGGGCTCCAGTTATTTATGTATTTAACAAAGCTGCAATCAGCACATACGGTTTTCAGCTGAAAGAAACAATCTGAACCCTGCTTATTCACTTGCCTGCTATGGCAGAGCATATAATGAAGCTCATGTTTATGTTCCTCTTTTCTTTAAGGTTTGTCTTTGAGTAAGGTTAGTTTGGAAATGGAGGGGAAACATGTCTAGAAGACAAATTACATGATAGCTCTCTTTCTGGTTTGAAGGCAGAAAGCGTGGGTACCGAATGCGTGACTGGTTATATATGCCTTTAGCTACAGAACAATAAATACCTCTGTGCCTAATGCTGGGTGCTTCCAGGAGCATTGCTGTATTTACTGGTTGCAAGCTGCTCCTGGCACTTGGCATCACTATGAAGGTTCTGATAGATCTGGCCTAGGCCAGATTCTAGGCCTCAACATTCTAGCTTATAAAGCAAGACAACTTGAACTGTAAGCATGATAATAAAGATGAATTTAGAATTCTAAAGTGTTGATGCAGCTGCAATTGAAAATCTTAAAGTACAAACAAGGCACTGTCACAGCAAACCACATAAAAGACAGATTCAGTAAATATAAGTAAAGACTGCAAAAGTGTACTGCACAATGGATGAAACGTTCATAAACCTTTCTAAACAAACGCACCCAATTCCTCACTATTCCTCTCATCCAGAAAGAATACTTGTGAAGAATCCTGGCTAAAGCTGTAGTGCAAGCAACAACACAGCACAGCTTATGACTTCAAGTATTCTATTGTTTTAATTGATAAAATGCTTTTCCTAGAAAAATGTTGTGATGGTATCAAGGAGAACAAACTTTTTCTCATTTACTACACGATTTCCACAGACGCAGTTGCATAACAACGATACAGTGCCTAACAAAACAATTAAACCTGTGTACCTGCATATCTATGTTTTGTGCACATCAGTCTTTTATTATTGAGGAGATTCAATGCCATACCAAATATATAATAATCTGCATTTAAATTCATATTCACAGCCTACCATTGGTTGGTATAAATCTTAAGTGGTACTGTATGACACGTGCCTATACAACATCCAAAGCCATAGATTCTCTTCATGTTCAAGAAACACTATCGGACCAAAAGCTCAAGTAAGCACGAGATTTAGAAGTCAAAGATCAAATATCATTAATAGAAAACACGATCAACTAGTAGCCATGCATTTCAAATCCCTCTCTGAATTTTTCCCCAAATCCCTTTTCAAGACTCATTTCTACTACTGTGCCTACAGTAAATTAGCCCATTGAAAAGCAGGTTAAAGGATAAATCAGGATGTCTATCTTTGCTTTATTAGTTCATAATAAAAAGACAGACACGTATATACGTGAACAACATTGCATTCTTCTGTCACTCCTGTATCACACTTAATGCAGTTGCTTTATTAGAATGCACATCTTAGACATGTGAGTCTTCCAGCAAGAATTTTATAATGCCTAATGAAACAAGATTCTTATTCTCATTTTGCAAATCATTTTGATACACCAAACAAATATCAAATACCTTCTAACAGAGTGTTATGGCCGGAAGACCTTTTATACACATATACATTTAAATGTCTTTGTTTTATCTTCTGAATGCTCCTGGGTGTATTTACAACCTCCTTACTGACTTTGAGGATTACATGTCTCAGTTCTACTCACCGTTGCAGTAATTGGAATTCTGTAGCTGTCCCACGCAACACACACTGAACTGCTTAGCTGTGAGTTTTGGGAAAGTTTCAGCTCCAGCAGAGCAGTAGCCAAAAAGACACATCCTTTAATGCCTGGAGAAAACAGAACAGAAACACACAGAAGGTTTATACTAAAATTGCATCATATGTTTTACCAGACACTGCATCTTCAGAACATATAGACTACTATTAATGTATCATAAAGGCTGACATAGCAGGTCATCAGACGTAAAAACATTAGAGAATTTAGGGATAACATCCTGACCCCATATAAATCAGTGGCAAAACTCCAACTGACTTAACAGGGACCAAGATTTCACCCGAGTTTCCCCTTCGTGCCACATTGGCTTTGCTCTGTATCTTCTGTATTCCCCAATGTACATCAACCAAGCACAAACAAGCCTTGCAGATCACAGCTAACCAAGAGGACAAAAATAAATAAATAAATACATGAATAAATAAATACAAAATGATGCAATGCTCAGCTGGGGTTAACTCCCAAAGAAACTAATCTTAGTTCTCCAGCTGGAGATGAGGCCCAAAGTAGGCAAAACTTCAGCGAAAATTCACATGGAAATTTAATTTGGAATAGCTATTTCAGGGCCATATTCTCCAGGTGGGGCATATGTTATGTATTTAACTGTCTATCAGCTGTGTGCCTGAAGACTTGCTGTAAGCACCTGGGCACCACTTTAAGAATAGAAATGATAATCAGTGACTTAATAATTTCATTAGGCATCTAACAAATGCATTAGCAACAACAGTCTTCTTCATTTATTATGTATTAAAGTTTTGGTGCAACAAGCTCTGTGCAAGATGCAGAAGACATATTCCCTACCATAAAGAAATTAAAGTTTTTTGGATTTGTTCATCTGGGATTTTTTTTCCCTTGATTTGTTTTTTAATATTCCATTATGAAAGGAAGTATGCAGCTCATTTGAAACAACCCATCCAAGTCAGAATAACATGCATTCATCAGGATTATATCAGATATATATAATGAAAGTATAAACTTAACAATTTAGCGTGTGATTTTGGAACCATTCATTATCAGAGCAATATTCTCTCTACTGACATAAGTCATAAAACTTCCATTGACTTTGAAGAGATCAGAGTTAGGTCAACACTAAGTGCCTTTGAAAATTCCAAAGTTAAAAGTTAACTCTAAATTTATGTTGACTCAGTCACAATTTTCATTGTTCTCACTGGAATCATCACAGGAATATGTAAGTCTGTTAATAAATATCTCATCCCTTTAAGGACAGCATACCCCAGACTAGCTCCAAATAACTCATCCCTCTAAGAATGACACATCCCATCCATCTCTATATATTTCCCTAGACTCAATAGTTTCGACAACTGCTTGGAAAGGATTTATTTCCTTAGAAATCTGTAGTCCCATCGTGTGTTATGTTAGCCGGAAATGGGACACTGCGCTGGATCTGGTGCAGGAACGCATCTCCTAGCGGATACGATTGTGTTGAATGTCATATAACGCCCTGAAAGATTCTTGGTCCAAGGATTCTTTCTGACAGGTAATACTCCAACAAAGCATCCTCTTCTCTCCAATGGCCACAAATAGCCTCCAAGTGAACACTGCTGTGCTTTTTTATGTCCAAGATTAATCCAAGGTTTTTGGAAAAGTAATTGCCATTTATCAAGGTAGCATCTACACCCTCAGGTCAGAACTGGGGCCCTGCTCTGATAGGTATGTCCATACACAGAATGAAAACACATTTCCTGTTTCAACGAATTCATTGTTCGCGTATAGTAATGCATTAAGAAAAAGAGGCGTTAGAGCATTTTTCATGGATTCAGGACACGTCTGTCAAATGAGAGATTCCACCAAGCAGTGGACTCTGTCTCCACCTGGAAACCCCAGAAAACTTAGCAGTTTCCTTGTACAGTATTTACTTGCCCCAGTTCCTTTCTCCCAAGCCCTAAGTCCCTGTATAAAAAGAAGAAAACTTTATGAGGGGGGAAAAGCATCAGTCTTCCAAGCAAGTTACTGGCCTCCATCACAGTAACGTAGGCAGTAAACCTTTGCTTCGGTTTCCTGAAGCAGTACAATATCCTATGAACTTACACTTTGCAGTCTCTTTCCTCATATGTAGTTTGGAGCAGGGAATTTGCGAAGCATGAGGAGCCTGGAACCTTCTCTGCTGCAACAGATTGTGAGAGGAGGTGCTTCACCAAAACCACCTATGGCACTCTCTCGCCTAATCACTGAGTTTCACCAGATTTACAGCCTTCATGGCCTCAAGCCGCTGACCACGATGAGGCTTCTTGCCATAATACCAGTGTGAGGTCCTGAGTCTCCTCCCCAGGAAACACTTTACTGCCCCATCAGCATCGATTTTGGGTGCATCACAGGGCAGCAGAAAAATATGTACTAGCACAGAGAAACACAGAGATGAGCCCACGTCACTGGGAATACCCCATCCACAGGACAAGGGACCCTCTTCCCTCACTTTCAGTGGTAGATGCCAGCAGCTCTGCCTCTCTGTGCAGAGCTGGCATTTTGGATAGCGTATCCTTGCTAACAGAGTTGCACTTGGCAAACTGCAGTTCTTCAGGCACACAGCAAAGAAAACAATGTTTTATTGTCTTCCCACCCACAGCTAATGACATCAACAGGGCAAGCAAACAAAATCTGCTCCTTGCCCTTTCATTCCTCTTTCTCCAGTTCCAGTAAATGGCAGTAGAGAGGGTTTTTTTGTTTGTTTTTGTTTTGCTTTTCCCCCACGTGATGCTCAGCCTATGCAGCTTCATACAGACAAGGCCTTCCACAGCCTAATGACTAATCTCCAGCTCTGCTACTGGCATCTTTGGGAAGTTCTTTAGCCCTGTGTGTTGTCTTCCATAAAAACGGGAATGCTCTGCCTCTTCCTCTCACTCCTCACCTTCCCTGCACAGGCTGTAAACTCTCTGATCTGCAAAACCTTTGCTAATACAGTGACCAGCGAATGCGAGTGTGATGGGTTTGGAGCCTTTTATATCATTTATATTACTGAAAGTATCCATAGGTGGATAAAACAGATGGGAAAGAACTGTGAGAAGACTGTGATTAGCATAATTGCTAGTGATCACATGAGACAATCTGCATAACCACAGTCAAGCATTTTTATAAGTATTACTAAGGAGATTAATAAAAAAGAATCAGTACTGGGAGAGACACTAAAGCAAAAGCTATATTTTTTCTGGGGGTTAACGTAGGGCTCTGTACAGGCCTGAAGTATACCAAAATTCTCCAGGGTATTCATGAGACAGCTTTTTGTATAAGAGCAGAAACATGTATAAAGCCCCTTCATTGACCCCTCTATTCTTTTACTGTGGTCAGTGACCTCTGGGAGGCGATGCTCCCAGCACACTCTCCTGTGCAAGAATCTGGTCCAGACATGAGGATACCTAGAGAGGGAAAGCAGAGGAAATGGGGATGGAAAAAGAGGAAACCTACAAAGGCCACCATGACTACTGATTGTAAGATTCCCTTTAAGAAAAAAGTAAAGCAAAGAAAACCAAAAGAAAATAGTGACAAGTGGTATCAGTGTTAAATCCTTGTAAAGGGTTTTGTGCAGATCAGCCAGAATGGGTCAAAGCAGTCAGTGATGGGCCCTAAGGAGGTGGAAGCTGTATTTGACAGCCTGAACACTGACCCTTGCCAAGCAGTAGAAGGCTGAGCTTGCAGTGCCATGTCTCTTACTGTTCACAGAGATATAACAGGGCATCTGGCAAAGTGGGGGAAATATGCACAATGTCTACACCTGAGCTTAAGCACAGCATCCCAAGATACAAATTAAAAAGATAGTGTTATCAGGTGTGTTTGAAGTCGCTGGCACTGCCATTCTCTTGTACTTTGAACTAGGACACCTCAGCAGCACTCATTCATCCCATGCTGTCTGTAAACTATCAAGTTTTTATTTCTCACCCTGCATGACATACGCTGAAAACAAAGTCACAACACAAGTTGGACCGCTGGGTGTTTGCGCAACACAAGTAATTATCATGAAGGCTTCAGTAGCGAAGTTCAGAAAGACCTTCAGAATGCAACGCTGAGACTGCTAGCCATTCACAGTGCTGTCACATTCGTGCTCATATGCAACCTCTGAAATTCCGCTGAAATGAAGTCCCAGCCTTGCACATGTTTTTTTGATTGCTTTCTTCAGGGTTTAGATAAGATATAAATTATAAGATTTGTACTATTGAGCTCTACCCAAAACTTTTTCCAGCTTGCACTCCTGAGGAATATTTGGCAGAAAAATGACATAAAAATAAAACATAAGAATAATTGTTAGGTGTTAGTTTTCTATGGCAAAGCAGAAGCAGACACTGCAGGGAACGTAGCTGGATTGGGACAGGTTTGGACTGTTCCTTGAAGCAGTCTTCTCAGGCTGTAAACAGGACAGAAGACCACTGGGCAGGGTACGCATGTGGCTGCCCTCTCACGCAGCACCTCTAAATCACCTCCATGCTAGGGGGCAAAGGTTTTTTTCTGCCATGACCCAACCTGCTCCATTCGGCAGCTACATGGCTACACTGGCCACCAGTCCAGTGCTGGAGCCAATTTGTTCGGTGTGCAGGCAACCAAACCTCAGGTTTTTCCAGCTCTCCACAAAAGCAGATCTGTAACAGTAATTCCTAGCCAGGGAATAGCCTTGATTTCACTGTCTTTGTACAGAACCTAGAGTTATGCTTGTAGCTCCTAAATAGCACTCACAGGGGTTGTGGAGCACAGGCAAGAGCTCCCCTTCATTAAGAATCTGATGGTTAAGCTGTGAAGTTGGAAAAAAAAAAAAAAAAGACAGAAAGCGAAATATTTATAGCTCTGTAGCTAGAAGTGACCCCTCATGTGTGCATACCTTTTGATGGTCTTAATTACATGTTCACACACTTTTTTTTTTTTCTCCAGATAAACATTTCCTTATGGAGCTCACAACACTGATGCACAAAGAGGAAGATACAGCAGCTCAGAAAATTTCACATGTACAAGCACCCTGGCATCTCTGCTTGGCAAAGTTGTTAGTGACTCAAAGCATGCCTTTCTAGTGGGAACAGGAGGCAGCAAATTCAACTGCACCTATATGCCCTCTAATTAATAAAAGTACATCCTGTAACACTTCTTTCAAGCTTTTCTCCATTTGGTGCACCTGGGGAACCAAAGGTAGATCTCTGCAGATCCCAGAGGTGGGGAGCCCAGTGCTGCCATTCCCAAGGCACCTTCATCCCTGGCAGCATCATCTCAAGTCTGACCACTGCCTGTGCCTGAGGGCTGGAAATTACTGAGCAGAAGAGAGGCAGCTCCTATGAGATTCCCAAACTCAAAAAAGCCCTGCTAAGCGGCACACTCCCACTCTCCCTATGTGCATCTTAGCACTGCAACCTCTTCACGTCGCACGAGCAAGCGTGGAACAGATGCGTCCCCCCGTCAGGAGGCAGCAACACCCCTCCCTCCTCACATGACTCATATGATGTCAGAGCTGTCCTTGTCACCGACCCCAATTTGGGCTCACACGTCAAGGACATGCTTGCTCAGTGGAGCCTCGGCACGACGGGTAATCCATCCCCTCTCATTGAGCTCCCACATTCCAGCTAAGCATGAAACAAAGAGGACTTTTTGCTAGCTCAGGAAACTCAGCTCCTCCGGCAGTACCAGCAGCAAAAACTCTGGGAGAGGCTGTGAGGTTTTCAACCTTTGACAGCAAAGTCAGCATCACACCACCCAATTCCACCTGCTCTTGCTGTCCAATTCAGAGAGATGCAAAAAAAATTTTATAGAACAGCCATGTACTTTCATGTGATCTAATATTAGCTGTGATGTATGTAATTATTTTATGTAGTACTCTGTGTTCTGGTTGCGCTCCCATCGATGTGTCTAGTAGATATTTGTAGTTCCCTAGTAATTTAATAGCTAGTTTGTGCCCTAAACCATAAAAACATTTCTACCCTATCTAAAGTAACCGTGGGTGGTGTTATCCATATAAAATCTTTGAGTCCTAATGAGCTTTTGTTCTCAAGTTATAACCCAAAAATATATCACCCGGCTGTTCCGTTCTCTGCTGAAGATCCTCACTATGATGTGAAAGGAAAAGAAATTAAAACCCTAGATAAATGTGTTTGATCTGCCACAAAGTGGGAAAAGACAACCCTATGTACTGTATTTCATTGGGTTTTTTTTTCTTTTTTTTAAACAAGCCCATTTTCTGTTCATTGCCAAGTGTTTGAAGGCTGAAGATAAGCTGCATTTTTGCTAACCCAGAGACAACTATGGCCTGAGCAGGAGCAGCTGCTGGCCCCACAGCATGGAATCATGGAACGGCTTAGGTTGGAGGGGACATTAATGCCCACCCACTCCCAACCCCCTGCCATGGGCTAGTTGCCGCCAACCAGCTCAGGCTGCCCAGGGCCCCACCCCACCTCGCCTTGAGCACCTCCAGGGATGGGGCTCTAACATCTAACATAAATCTCCCGTCTTTTAGTTTACAGCCATTCGCCCCAGCCTCATCACTACCAGATCCTGTAAAAAGTCAGCCTCCAACAGCATCCGCTGCAGCCTGGATACAGTGTCACAAAGTGGTACCTACAGTTCTTGGGGCTCCTAAGGGGAAAAGACAGCGGGTCCCCAATTCCCTCACAGGGATGGTAGTAGGAGAGCTCCTCACATGGCAGCGATGCAATGGAGGAATCCCCGTGGTGAGGCTGTGTCACCTCGCAGCAGCCTGTGCCGGGAGCACAGCAATGCTGGGCCTTCTCCTCACAGACCCCTCCGCTTGTCTTTCCTGGCGGCCGTGGGCCAGGACGGAGCCAGGCCTTCACCGGGAGCCAGGCCCAAGCCTGCCTTGGCGTGCTCACCTCTGCTCTTTAGGAGAGGGTACAGGCTGTACAATACATCATCTGTTATGCAATTAGACCTGTGCCCGGTTCCGGTTTGCTTCCTGGCGGCAAGAATACATCCCTAGCTCGCCTCTCACCCCCAGCCCCATTCAGCCCAGCCACGCGCTGCTTGCTCCCCACCAGCAGCTCTGCTGAGCACAGCCAGCACTGCACCGACCACGGGTATGGCCTGCCAGGGAGCCAATGCGCCAGAGGGAGTTTTTTGGGTCTGTTTCAGCTCTGCTGCCGCTCTCCTGGAAATAATTGCACTCTGCTGCTTGTATCGGATCTGAGTGCTTCTCCCTATCACACTCTGTTATACTGTGTTTAAATAAATGTCTGGAAACATTGGTGTGAGGAATGTCACAGAGCATCCCAGAAGAACCAAGAATGCTTTACCAGTTATGTATCAAAGAAAGACTGAGAAAAAAAATCCCTGGATTAGGGATTGACAGGCTGAGAGAGCTAAGGCTGTTCAGCCTGGAGAACAGAAGGTTGCGGGGAGACCCTAAAGCGGCCTCCCAGTACCTAAAGGGGGCTATAAGAAAGAAAGAGACAGACTCTTTAGCAGTGTCTGCTAGGATAGGACAAGGGGGAAATGGTTTCAGAGGAAGAAGGGGAGATTTAAATTGGATATAAGGAAAAAGTGTTTTACAATAAGGGTGGCGAGGCACTGGCAAAGGTTGAACAGGGAGGTGGTGGATGCCCCATCCCTAGAGACATTCAAGGTAAGGCTGGATGAGGCTCTGAGCACCTGATTGAGCTGTAAGTGTCCCTACTCACTGAAGGGAAGTTAGACTAGGAGACCTTTAAAGGTCTCTTCCAACTCAAATGGTTCTACAACTCTATGATTAACATCTTTCACAATGCCAAAGGAAAGAAAACTCTTCGATTTGACTTCAGGAGCTGACACTCCTCTCCAAACAAAGAAGGGAAAGTGCCTCTAAAGGCAGAACCCAGCTACTTTATTAAAAGCAAACAGCAAGGCAAGAACACAGCCTAGAATCAAATAGTTTCCCATCCATTGAAGCAACAGGTAGAAATGCCAGAAAATCTCATCTGCTCTGTTCAAAAGAGACTTCCTAGTATCTATGCTGGGAGACAATCAGAACTAGATAGAGCATTAGCTGTCATTAGAAGGTAAGCAAAGGCAGTTGAAATTAATTCTTCCACTCATAGTTCAGAAAGATCTTGGCATTCAGCACTATCACTAAATCCCAGAAGCAGCAATCAGCAGGTAATCTCTTCAGTGTAACCAGATAGTCCCATCATATATATGGATTTAACAAGTGCAGCACCCCAGAGAGATACCAATTACAAGATAATCAACTTCCTCCTCCCTTTACTCTGGGGAAAACTTTAATAAAATCGCAGTCAAACCCTTGCCACACCTTATTGAGTGCTTTTTCCTATTACTCGAAGTAAACAGAAAGATACAAATTCGGCATCAGTGAAAAAATAAGAATGCTCTTTTCCAAAATCAACAGAAAGCACAAATATTTGACTATGTAAAGTCTGGTCACGTCACTATTATTGTGGGAAAAAGAAACAAGATACCTTGTCATAGATAACAGCCAGGTGATTATCACACTGCTTTGAGTAGCTCAAGAAGCAAGTCTTAAGGTTTTGTGAGTTAAAGGCATAACTGACTTCAACTGTCAGCTCCATCATCTCAGGTGAAAGCTACTGGCAACACAAAATATCCCCATTATCTCAAAAATCCATCCTGGACTATGGAAACCCACAGCAATTCACCAAAATTGTTGGGATTACAGAAAGAAATTCTGTATTTGCCTATCATGAGACCGTCCTGTTGCACTCTTCCTTGAAGCTAAGTCCAGCACATATTTTGCCATGATGCAGCAGAAGGGCAAAGGCTGACGAGCTGTTTGGGCAGATGGTTTGTCTGGAACAGGGCAGAGAACCGGCCCTGTCAAACCGCCCTTCAGCATATTTAAACTTACTGCATACCATAAAAAATAACCAAATTAAAAAAAATCTAAGATATCCAGGAGTGAGAAGAAAGTCAAGTATTCATTTTGAATTATTAAATAATTGAAATAATAAAATAACTCAGAGCAACTATAATGCCACTACATGACTGCTGTACAACAGTGCTTGTGATGCCCCCCCCCCTGGGCCCCTATACTCAGGCGCTGGGGCTCTGGGTGTGGAGCTGCTGCTACCGTTGCCTCCTTTCCCCTCCCACCTCTCTGCTTTTTACTGATGGGCTAAGTATGCGCCAGGGTCGTTCTCAGCCTAAGGACCCTACACCTCCAGCATTTCCTCCCACTAACAAGTAGAGGGACCAAAAAAAACCATTTCCCTTGTCGCACACCTCTTTCCCCTCTCTCAGTTGTCTCCCTTTGTTTTTTTAGGCAGAAAAGATAAAGAAAGCAAAGCAAAAGAGATGCTGAATGACAGCCGTACAGGCACAGCCCTGGAGCGATAAAGGGGGTACATGCTTGCTGTATTAATTCCTCACATCCTACAGCTTTGCTCTCTGCTGCTCTTGGTGCTTCCTTTCCTGCTCTCTCTCACTCCCCCTTTTTCCCTTCCTGCTTCTTTCTCTCTTCCTTGGCTTTACAGCTTCAGTCTCCCACATATTTGGAGAGTATTTCCTTTCTTTCCCAGATACCCTCTTGTCCTTTCTCAAATCTCTTCCAACCAGTCATCCTCTAAAGACCTTAACATCTACTCTCCTAGTTCTTATTAGATCGAGCTGCTCTCCTTTGCAGTGTGTTACTTGAGCCATATCTCTATTTTGTAGAGCATTTACAACACTGTGCACATAAAGCATATCTGAGCATTTCAGCATGGAAGCAATTGCTTTTTACAAATCTGGAATTGACAGTTCTAAAATGCTTGTAACTGCAGGACTGTCTTTCATACACTCACAGATTTTAAGGCCAGATGGGACCATTAGATCATCTAGTCTGAGCTCATCTGAAAACCTGCTCTGGTTCTTCCCTAATAATGGGTGTCCATGCGATGCCATCAGGACCTACCAGCACAGCATCCCAGGATCCGTATTTCAGTTGTCACTATGCACAGTGCAGCCAGCGTATCAGCTGCACGAAGCATCCTTCCAACCACCGGGGCACCCAGCAACCCTCACTTTCCTCAGGCAGAGAAAAGCACAAAGCAGCAGGCAGGTAAGAAGAGAGATAAAAGCAAGGCTGCCCATTTCAGAAAGAAGTCTCCAAAGCAGCTCTCAGAAAAATCACATATTCCCTTTGTGTCATTCCTATTGAAATACAGCCTAAGTTTAAGGGACAAATGAAAATAAAAAACTCAAACAACTCCTGGACAAACAAGCTAACTGAAATACAACAAAATAAAAATACACGTGCAATATTACCTGTGTTCACACTCCACAATCTCCAATTTCTTGCCATATTTTATATTTTCATTTTAAAATCTTATTTCTATTTTTCACCTTTTATTACTTATGTTATATTTTGCTGTTATCATATGACTGAAAACCTAAATAATTTGTTTACATAAAGCTCTGGAGTTATATTTAAAAATGAGGCAGAAATGCTGGCATTCGGATAGCTCGGGTATATAAATAGGGTTTTGTCTTCAATAAATTCTTGTGCCTTGCATGTGCAAAACAGAACACATAGGAAAAGTTAAAGATCAGCCAAAAATCAGAATTTACATTCAATTAGAGAATGTAGTAATTTGGGCTGCACATAATGGGAACCTACTAGTAATTTATGCACATGTCCCCATAATTTCAGTATCTCCCAAGAAGACTGCAGCAATTTTCTTGTTTGCTTCCAATCCACAGGTTTTTTGTGTAGGTGTGTTTTAATGCCGTTTCCCATTTCTGGTGTACGTATCTGCATGAGAATATGTACAATTATCATCTTTAAAAGGCTAACTTAAGCGTCTGAGTTTTAAATGCAGCTCTCAAAGGGATAGCTAATTTATACTTCATTCCTTGACTGTTAACTGGATTGGGAAAATAGAAGTAAAACCAAATTATTTTTGCCAACTGATTGATTTCAGAAAATCTTACACCAGCCAATATGCAAATTTCTTAATGAAAACCATCCTGGGAATTTATTAAACCGTTCATACTGAAGAAATTACTTTCATTTACATTGAAAAGTGAAATACTCTATCTTGACCTATATATGTGCTTGCCAAGATTCTATCTCCACTATACTCAGTGTCTTTACCATGCTATCACCATGAAGAAGAGCAATTTCTCCTCTTTTTTTTTCCTTTTTAATAAAAAGGCAAATAATAGGCACTGCCAATAGCCATTGTTGACCCAAGTCAAAAGTGTTTGAAATTAATTTATCCGCTTTGGATGGTGTATAAATTTCTCATTACGAGTGTCAGTGATGGACAAGAAACCATTCCAAAAAATGTATTGGGTATCATGCCAAACTCTGTAATCAAGGTCTCTTGCAGAGACTCTGGAGTATACAAAGGGTTTCACACAGTCAGGAGCGTTAGCTATGCATGCTTTCCCGTTGCCTGGGCTCAGCCAAATACTCTGTGAGAACAACACGTATATACACTTTGTTTTATTATGCCTCGCAGATGCTTTTTTGTTTTATATTTCAAGCTTTGTCAAGTCTAATGTTTGTTCCTTCTTCATCCTTCAGCCCTCCCCTCTTCCCCCTGCCCTCCCCGAATTTCAGAACAGCTTCCTAGACAGACCTGGTATCGATTACATAAACTGACTTTCTTGGAAAGTAAAGCATGTGTGTGGTGGGGGGGGTGGGGTGGAATTGGGATTTCTTCTACTTGCAACCGAAAATGGCAGCCCTGAACAGATCTGGTCAATGACAGTAAGAGAATAAGCCCAGCAGAAAGTGGTAATATATTGTGTTACACTTACGCCAACTTGCCAAGTCAAGTTCTTTTTCTCAAGCGCATGTACAGTTTGTTCTTGCTATCCTCAGTTAACTCTGCTCTCTGAATAGAGGAGATGGGAACTGCTCAAAGGCCACAATAGCATGTTCTACTTAAGGTTTCCTCTCCACACTAACCATTGTGGATAGTACCCTTTATAACTACAGTCAAGCGCTCTTGAATAAGAATGCTCTCATTAACAATATGAAGCAAAGTTCTCTTTACCTTGCAAGAATTCTGTAAAATCACATTTTCCTTATTACAGGCAAAGTACCTGCTGCTAAAAAGCAACACAAATTTGGCTCGATTTCCTCGAACAAATTTGAAGCTTCCTTCAAAACTAGCAGCAAAAGAGCATCAAAATGACAATATTGTACAAGAAATGCATCAGGAATGACTGATTAATTTAAGTTTCTATGGGAACGTGAAAAATGACATATTGGATCAGATGAGTGGCCTGTTTAGTCCAAGATATTGTCAACTAATATCGCATACTGCAGCACGTGAAGGTTTAGAAACCCATACCAAACATCTGTCACCAAAACCCTAGAAAACACAGGTAGGGCAGCTTAGTTCAAGAGCAAAGCTCAGGTGAAGCTCTGAGGCAGGTGGGCTGAGATACTCTTTGTAGCTGGGGTATGAGAAAGATTACTGGCAATATTGCTAGAACAACTTCCATTTATTATTTTTTTAATCACTCAACCTTGGTAACAGTCCTTTCTCAAGCTGAGTTTTCCAGGCAGGGGAATCTGCCAAAGGGTGGGTGGTTTAATGTCAAAATTCTATCCAAATTTTTATAGTGTTTTTTTTTTTTTTTTTAATAAGGAACGTAACAAACAATCTTGAATATTGTACATTATAACCATTATGAAGAACACTAATGAAGGCATTATTTTCTTCTTCATAAAATACTGCTCAAAAAGATATACATACAAATTTTTACCAGGGCAGGGATTTTTTTTTTTATTCAACTAGCTAATCAAAGAGGACAGCAATTAAGTCTGTCAGTGCTGTATACTTATTACATAGCCGTTTTAAAATCTAATCTAATATAAAACCAGCAACAAGACACACATAATACAAAATATTATGGGATACAAAGGTAAAATAACACAGTAAGGCAAAATAATAGGAAGAAGAGCATCATCTGCAGAGAAAAGGTGACCAAGTCTACTGCTTATAACTGTAATTCCACAAGACATGACCATTTCATTGTTTTCCTACCAGACTGACTTTTTCCTCACTCCAAAGGATTTCATTCCTAAAAACTGCCCACTAACAAAAAGTCCATCATCAAGTGTTTGTGTGCCAGCAAGTGGGGGCATTATGTTTCATCACTGTAATCACCACTTGTGAGTGTTTACCCTTGGGTTCAGTCTAAGCAACTTTTTGTTTGTAAAACTGACAAACTAAATATAGCATCTCAAAATCCATGAAAATAGAATTTGAACAGGAAGAATTTCTTCAAGACAATACAGAATATTTTTGCTACAAAACGTCTGTGGTCAATTCTTTCTGCTACATATGTCTCCAGCAGATCTTTTTCATTTATGAGAGTGATAACCTAAGAAATTCTATCAAAAATGCTTTTAAAAGATGTATTGAAACTCCACAGAAAAAGGCAAGGAAGACAGACTGAAAATTATTTTCAGCAGCAACCTTAACCTCTGTAGAGATAGACAATCTTTTAATTACATCACCATATACCATAAGAACATATTAAACAGCACTAAGCATTAGGAATAACATAGAGTAATGATAATGAAGTGGCTGGCACAGTTTGCCCATCCACATTTGCAATTAAATTAACTTTCTAGTTAAGCTAATTGTTTCTGGCATGACAATATGGAGCAGTCAGTTAAGACACAATTTCTTTAATCACGCTCTGTTTTCCTGTGTCGAACAAGAAATTGATAGAATTAAAGGCTGGATTCTGTGCAACGTGGCATTTTGTCTTGGCACAAGCACAGCAGTGCTGGCTGTGGATCTCCCTGAAATCTAGAAGATTCAACTGCCCTTGTTTGTGCCCCTCTGCTATCCACCCAAACATGAAGCAAAACTGAATGATTTCTGGGAGGCACCCTTGGTCCATGAGGTTACCCATCAGCAGAATGGAAGCTGAAGAAGATGGTAGGGAGGAGAGCAAACTACAAGACAACAGGAAATTGTAAATCAACGCTTACCTAACAAATGTTCATTTTCAGGATGCTCTGAACCTGGCACCTAGCCATGGCCATTTCCATTCTCTACTGAATTCCTGGAGTTTGTGAAAAACTCAGAACAGTGTCCTTGCCGCATCCTGGTATCCTGTATCCTCACCAGTTAGTTCTTTCTTTTATTGTTACCATAACACCAAAGCAGTAACCCCACAGATGCATCACTTCTAATCCCAGGAACTCCTGGTCCAAAGGTGGTTTTGATCAGGTTTAAGAGCACAGGTTAAGGACTACATTTACACAGCTAAATATAATTGTGGGAGCACTAAACCTTTCCCTTTAGTCAAGAAGGAGCTGTCATCCATGTAAGCTAACAATTAGCTATCATGCAACACCTCCAAACCAATAGATACTGAGACCAGTTACTTGAGTACCTCCAAAAGGTGTTTGTTTAGTTATACGTGATGGCAATATTCCATAGGAGATTGCAGCACTGAATCATGCCCCACATCTGACTCAGTTTAGTCCATAAGTGCTTTTGAGAATTCAGATTTTAGCAGCCTTACTGGAAGTAAAATATTTACACATATTGGTTGAGAAGAGATTTGAAGTTTGACTTCACAGTTGCCCTAAAACATGGCTAAGAAAAAAAAAGGAAAAAATGTAGATTGGAAACAATGTGTTTAGTTAAAGCGAACATTTTCTCCCATTTTAAGTAGAATCCACTTCAGTCTTTTCCACGTCTAGTTGATGCCAGGTAGGAAGAAAGAATCTATAAGTTTTTCTGAACTGATATTTTTAATAAAGTTAAAAAAAAAAAAAAAAGACTTCTTGCTCCTGCTGCCCATGAATGATCTACAGCAGAGGTAAGCCTATTAAGCCCTCCATTTTAGATACTTCATGTTCTTCAGCCAAATTTCACTATCAGTCCTTTAGGACAAAGAGGGAGGGACAAACAGCAACTAGAGGGCCACTTGAGCTACACTGACTTTAGAACTCATCTTAAACACTGCACATGGCTTCCCACCTCTCCCTGCAGCATACACACGCACCATAGGAGCCTGCATCCATATGGCAGTAAGAAGTCATCACAGCGAGGTTGACAAAAACTTACTGGAATGATTGCATTTAAGAACTGCTTTTTATTTCTGCTAAGTACAAATAAACATTAGGATCCTCTATTGAGCCAAATAACCAAAACAATGGGAGAACAACCAAAGCATAAACATATGGTAAGTCTGGAATGAAAATAAACTCTGGAGCCTGGATGGTTAGGACCTTGACTGGTAACAGAATGCTTGTTTTGGATGTTTGTGGGAGAATCACAAATCAAAAGCCAGAAGGAAGCATCAAAAAGAGCCACAAAAGCATCAACAACTTGTCTTCAAGATAAACCCTAAGAAAGCTATTTGGACAGGTGCTGACTGGGAGAGATTGGGAGTCGTAAGTGAGGAAATTATCTCTTGTTTGATTCTACCTGGAGATACAGAGATCAGGACTTTGTAAATAAACAGGATTGCATCAAAGACAGGTGACTCAATCATCAATTACTCTTCGTAACATTCAAACTGCGTGCTTCCTATGGCAGGACTAAAGAGAGAAAGCCCCCTTGTTCTGGTTTCCAAGAACAAAGCCTGTGAGTTGGTATCGCTCTCTTGTATCAGGGCAGAACAAAAGGGAGCACACAATTCAGACATGTAAATCACAAGAGGAGTTAAAATAGCATCTGAAAACTTACTGGTAAAGATGAGCCCTTATTAGAAAGTCAATGGCAAAATGCCCAAAGAGACTAGGAGGTGCAGTTGGAACAGTAGTGGTTTGAAATAACATTGGAAAAGGCTTACAAAAGCTTTGACCAACTTGGAAGTAGCTATCTGATAAGCTGCAGAAAGGGCTCAGGAAACTGAAAAACATCCTGGAGAACGAAAATGAACCAGTATCAACAACTGTAGCACTCCAAAAATAAGGGAGAACTCTATTTGAGTTGAGTGGGAACAAAGCCTTCCCTGATACACTCAGATATCAGCAAGGACCTCAAGGGCAAATTGGCTATGAACCAGTTTTGCAGACACTCAGGTAGACTCAGAAATAAAGATCAGCAAAAGACAAAAAGATACTGTACTGACTGCAGAATTTACTACAGATCCTGAACTTTTTCACAGCTGCACATCACAAAAGGAAACAGCTGCTGCAAACAGAAGACAACACCCGCAATTTGCCAAGATCTCTAAAGCACAGTTCTGTATCTCAAATTCAGATCAGAAGTTCCAATATGGTTAATGCCATTGTTACAGTTTGTAGAAAAGTGAGGTCTAACCCAAACTTATAAATCAACAGAAATTGGCAACAGTGGCAACGCTGAAGGAATGCAGTTAAGGTCATTACTGATCCTGAAGGAAAAAAATAAATAAAGGAGAATGATTATAAATGCAGGGCTTTAAGAAAAAAGGATTTTACTATCTATTCCAAACCAGATCCAACCACAAGGCAGGCAGGAGGGGAATACCAAGCTGATCCAACTCAAGAGACTCAGACACCAGCTTGTAGTTCCTGTATAGATCTTAACAGGTACCTTAAAACAATAAGAATGGGATACTTAGCATGTAGTAAGACATGATGTGAAATTCACAAGCATCATGAACTCTGAGTCAGACCTTAGTTATGATAGCAGAAATAGAAGACAGGGGAATAGGCAATTCAACATACAGATCTTCTTTTTCTTTGTCTTTTTTTTTTTTTTTTTTTTTTTTTTTTTTTTTTTTTTTTTTTTTTTTTTCAGTGCTCAAGACCTGCCTTTAGAGGCAGAAAATCCACTAGAAATTAGCCTATGGCTGCTTTCCAGCAAATAAAAGATGAGGAGTGTTTGAATCTTGCTTTGAGATCCTAAATCTCTGGGGAACTTCAGCTGCTGAAGTTCTTCTGGATCTGGAACAAGAGTAAATCTCTATTTATTTTCAGAAGGCTTCTGACAATAGACAGAAGGAGATGGGGAAAGGGGGAATGCAGTGGCAAAATGTAGAACTGATAGATAAATATTAACTATAGGAAAACTAAGAAGGGGGGAGCATGTGAACTCTCAGAAAACACATCGACTTCCGATCTGGCACCCTAACAAGAATTCAAACAAACTAGAAAGTGATTTTGTTTTGCTAGAAATTATTCTTATTCTGTACTTTCCTGTTTCAAAACACGAGTGATGCTGGGGAAGATGGCTACCCAACTAGCATCCTTCCTTTCCACAGCAAAGTGGTAAAGAAGCCATATGAGACATGGAAGAAGCACATCATAAAGTTATAAGAGATCTTTCAGCTCAGATTCTAAGTCCATTTAAGGAAAAAAAAAGTGACAGCATCAGACTGCAGAAAACAACACAAAGTTGTTTAGCATGTGCTGGCCTTCTACCGTAAGAAAAAAAAAAGTGTTCTAGATGCTGGTGAAAGCCCAATCTGGTTTACTACCCTGAATGTTAAAAGAAGTGGCTATTGGCAAGTGGAAGTGTGTCCAGAGGGACAAGGAAAAAAAAATGCTTTCACAGTAGGACAAGGACTGTGGCAATTTAAAATGATGGCTTTTGGCTACTGCAATACCTCAGCTACATTTAAAAGTCTAACGAAGAGAGTATTACATGGCATGCCTCTCTCAGCCTGTTTGTTATACCTAGATGATATCCTGGTGCATGCTAAAGCGTTGGAACAAGAACTGATACGTTTACAAATGGCTTGTAATTAGCTTAAGTCTGTTAGTCTGAAACTGAAAAGAAATGCTGGGAGTTTGTTTCAAAAAGAGGTAATTCACCTTGGGCAAAGCCAGTGAGGAAGGAAGCAAGATTTCCTCGGATTGGGAGAAGCTGCCCAGAGCTCAACAGCTTCCCTGTGCTGAATACAGGCTGGCTTTGGGAAGACGTTGTTTCTTTTCATGGGACTATGAATGTATTTTTCAGCATTGCACAACCTCTGAGTGCATTAGGAAAATGGCTCATGTTTTGGGAACCCTGAGATAACCAGAAAGGCAGCACTCTATAAGTTCATAATCACCCAGGGCAGTGCCTCCTGGTGCCTGGCCCATGGGATCATTACAATGCTAATAATCTCTTGGGAAGCACCATTATTTCCCCTTTTCCCATGAGGTGCAAAGGAACAAATGTTCCTGCTGCACCCAGCGAAAAAGCATTTGTCATCTTCCCAAGAAGATGGCATAATACATGACATAAAACTAATTTGTTAAGCGTAGCCCTAGGGAGAGAAATTCCTTGAAACACCACTCTGAGTTGGAAGATGAATTAGAATGCAGGCAACAGAAAAAGAGAATAAGAGAGAAAGGATAGGCCAAAACTCCATGCATCTGAAGAGCTTTTGTCTGCATTGGTGGCCACAATCAGATGAGGAAGAACAGAGCAATGCAGTTTGTTATTTCCCAGTCACACTCCTTGCTTCCAGCTGATTCCAGCTCTGAGGTTTCCTGACCCATATATAGTTTACATGCAGTTGGTAATTCTCAATGATTGTGTCTTTCATGAACTCAAATTGTGCAAACGTGTCACATCCTCAGTGTCATTTGGCAGTGAGCTCCGCTGGTCTACCACCCACTTTGTGGAGCCATTCAACACTTCAGAGTATCCTTGCCCTCCTTTGAAGTTTTTTCCTGTCCTACAAAAGCATTCAGAAATGAAAGGTCCAAAACGTGAGTGCATTCAAGGTGAACCTTGATATTCTTTGCGTTGTCCTCAATTCTTTCCCTGGTATCTATTAACATTTCTTTAATCATTGTGAAGCACTGAAGATTTCACAGAGCTGTCATGTTCTCAGCACCTCGCTCCTTCATTGTAACAGTCAGCTCTGTTCCTACATCCTGTCATTATCTCTGGGGAGGGTGGGGGGTTCTGGGTTATTTGTTTTTGGTGCTTTTTCTTTTTCTTTGTAAGCTTTTTACATAACTTGCACTGGTGTCAGAGGTGATGAATACCACACAGCTGCATCACGACGTACTAACAGAGAACACTGATCTCATATCCTTAAGCAAAGATCAAAGCTACCAGCCAATACTTGCAGCTGATTACCTGCTTCCTTGTTGTCTTCTGCAACCTTACTTTTTTTCAAACTGATCTCAGTTCTCCTACCTCTCCCCCAGGACTTTTGTTGATTTTGGAGACCTTTCCATAGCAAGCAATTCTTATTTTCTGCATTCCAGTTCCTCAGCTCAACCTCCAGACCCAGTTTTCCCCAGTCGTACTCCACTTCTTGTTTCCTCACACATTTTCACTCCAATTTTCAGCAAGATTCTGTCTACTAAGCACCTGCATTGGGCAGTTCCTCTCTCAGCGACACACAGAAGGAAAAGCCTCTCTCCACTCTCAGCTCTAGGATTTAGTGCCAACCTGCTTCAGACCAGCTGCGATCCACGTGTGTAAGCACGGCTTGGCTTTTGCTGCTCTGATCTTGGGAGAAAGACCACAGAAGACGACTACTCAGGAGCATACAAAGGACGGATATCTTTAAGGACAAAAATAAGGTTTAACACAAGAGAGCTCCTTTCTACCACTCTTCAAGGAAAAAATGACTGGCCCCACATCAACCCAAAGCCAAGCATACATTGGTAACACAGACCTATTCAGAGAAAGTAGTGTTTTTCTACGCAAAAACACACTTGCTGTTCTCAGGCTTAAAACAACCTCCCTTTCTGTTCTGTGATACTTGGGGCACATTTGGCAGCTTCAGTGCTCTTTAGGTCAGCGGTTATTTATGGAGAAGAAAATAACAGCTATATATTACAGATAGCAAAACTGAGGCAGATCATGAGAGGAGAACTTGACCAGTACCACAGCAGACATTGGTAACGTAAATGAGAGCAGAGCAGATGTTTTCCACGCTTCAGACAAAAGGCACTGTGTATCCCCAAAACAGCACTATACTGAACAAATAATGATGCTGAACACTTAGTGAACCTCACAGACAACGTATTCTAGTCTTGAACTATAGAATGAGTGAATCAATATACTAATGTTAAAATATAAGAGAATAGTATGGATCAAGGAAAGTGATCTCCAGTTAACTGAGTTGATATCACATCCACTAGAAAGCAATGATACAGTACAGAACACTTTCACAAGGCTCACCGAAGAGGGTATACAGCGTAATAAATTAATGCTCAGCTTTCTGACAACAGGAAAAAATATGTAATGTTAGGAAAAAGTAAATGCATCTTCCCCAAATCCTACTACTTGTATTTTCTTCCTTATATGTGAGCATGCTCCTTTTGATAAACTCTACCATAAGTAGCACTGCATGCAGACAACAAGAAAGCTTTTCAAAATCCAGACCCCGCCTGAATGTTGTGCTTCAGTCAGAGGTGTAAAAACACCCAAGGACATAATTTAACTAATGTAAGCACTTCAGGACTCCTAGTGAAACTGCTTGGAGTGGTGTATTCAGTTGTTTAAGGCTTTTTTTTTTTTTTTTGTCACAGGCAAGATATATGTTTACATGGCAGACTTAATTGCTGTTTTCAGAGGACTAATGCTGTGTAAAATCATAGTCATCAATACAGCCATTTATTTTGACTATAATTAACAAATCAAGTCACAGCACGTTTTACTTATTTGCCAATCTGTTGAATATTCACACCGGCCCCAAGTCGCCTATTCATTTAGCAGTAAACATGTAGCCTAGCAACTGACTGTCAATATCAACAGTGGTTGATGAAGTTGTTAATCTCTGGAAGACTGACAGTTTAAGCCAAATTCTCCTATGCAAAACGCTCATTGTCTAAGCCTTACATTAGCCCACAAGGATATCTATGTTCAAAAGATACCACATCTCCTTCCACTATTAAAATTAAATGAAGTGTGCTGGAGGCAGGAAAAGGCTATATGCTTTGCCTGCCATGCGTACTTTGCATGCACCACAGCATCCAGCATTGTGTTCACAGGATGTATTGACCATTGCTAATTTCCAAAGACAATTGAAGACACTTTTGCATCTGTTCATCATCGTGAAATAAACCGTCATATAAGTGCACACTACACACCAGAATATTGATGAGGTCAGAAGAAACACAAATATCCCCTTTGCTATGCAAATCTGTGTTGGAATTACAAAAGAGAAAGCACATAGGTATGGATAAAGAGCTTTAATCTGGGGCACTGAGAATCAAAATCAGAGTGAAGGAATTTAAAAGAGGCACAAACAGATTGATTAGGATAAAGAGACAAGAATACGATTTAGCCTGCAGTAAAACTCAGCACACTAGGATTGAACTTAACAATTTTCTAATCATTTAGTTGTACAGCTCAGAAGTTCCACCAACACAGTACGTGAAAAACACAGACAGGCAGACTAATTATCTGTAAATATACAGCGAGGAGTTTCAGAACAGCAGGAAAACCTATTGCTTTGTGCTGCCTGTGACAGGCTTGAGCTGCAGCACTCCGCCCATAGAAAGTATGTCCCATCTCGCTTTGATACTGACAGCCATGCCAAGCACAGTTGAAACACTTGAGCGTAAAGTCCTAGAACAGCAGGGCCAGAATGATATCACCCCTTCTCAAGTATTTATAGAAGAGAGATTGTTATCATTAGCAGAGAATCTGGGGAATGGGAGAAAGCAGAATGAAGAAGGCCTGGAGAGACTACCTGTAGGACTTCTCTCTCCAAGAACCAGCAGTACTACCACCAGGTCCCTGCAAGATTCTTCCCTGAGCTATGCCAAAAACCACCCATCCCCACAACTTCTCCATGGCAGCTCTAACTTCTTGATGAAACATGACCATGTGCATCACTCCTGTCTGGATTCTCCCTGTGGCCAACATCTTTTTAGAAGCATGAATGTACTCCAAACCAGACATTCTTTCATGAAGAGACCGCAGGCTCTAAGCAGAGCTGTTACTTCACATATCTTTCAGATTACATTGCCATCTATACTCATTTCATTGTTATTCATTTATATTCATTTCATTGTTATTTGCCATTTTTGCAACAGCATGACATTGCCTCATGTTCAGTTTGCAATCCCCTATAATCCTCAGAGATATTTCTGAGGAACTGCTGCCCAAACAGTTGATCCTCATTTTGCGTTCCTGCAGTTTATTATTCTTGCTAATCTGCCATTACTCTGTTCTTACTTTACAGTTTCATTCTATTCCTCCAGACCCTTTTTCTGATTTTTCAAGGCTGTTCTGAACTCAGAAAGCTTTGCAGTCCCTCTCACTTTCAGTCTTCCGTAAATTTAAAGAACATAATACCTATTGCATCACTCAGGTCATAGTCTGATGAGAGCCAAGCCACAGCTTCACAGAACCTCACTCAGTATATCCTTCTGTTTTGATACCCCCTCATACAACCAAAAATCATTCTCAAAAACTGTTTTTCCAGCCAGTTTTGTCTCTACCTAGCAGCATTTTCATCTAGTCTAGGTTTCCCTTGACACAGAGAATGTCATACAAGCCAGTTTTAAAGACCTCACTACGCTCAAGAGACATTATGTCAATTGTTTCTTCCCTTTGCATGAAGGCTGTTACCCTGCTACAGAAGGAAATTCAAGAGGTTTGACAATTCATTCTTGACAAATCCAAGCTGGCAGCTATTCATTTCCTTGCTATCCTTCAGCTGCTTTTCTTTGGTCTGATTTTTTTGCTCTAGAATTTTGCTGCGGACTGAAGTTAATACTGATTGGTCTTGTAATGGCCGGCCTTTGCTGGCTGCTCTGTTTTCCCACTTCTTCAAAATGAAAGACACGGTGTTTGCCCTTTTCCAGCCTCTGGTACCTCATCTATCTCACATGAGCTCTCAAAGATAACACTAATGGCTCTGAGACCGCTTTAGGCAAAACTTTAAATATCTTGGGATGAAGTCACAGAATGAAGTCCATCACAACCAGACAACTAAAAACATCTAATTCATCTGTAACTCCCTAACCTGTTCTTTTCTATTTTTGGCCAAGATTTTGTCCCTTTTCTGTTGGTTTTAATAGTTCTAGTAATGTGAAAATGATCAGACTTTTACTGGAGGTTCAGTTGAAAGAAAATTAAATACTCTGGAATCTTGCTTTCTTTTCACTAAGCAAAGCAGCAATCACCATCCCAAATGTCCTTTTAATATGCTTTAAGGATGATTCCTCCTCACTTTGAAGTCTCCAACTAGTCGCACCTCAGTGTCTGTCCCTTCCCAATTTTGGTTCTACTTATCTTATTTTTGAGCGTTCATCCTTGGTAGTCTGACATATTTGCACTTTGATATGTTTCCTTTTTACCTGTGCAGAGCCTACTCTTCAGGCAAGCTGATCTTTATAGTAGGTTCACCTGTGCTTGTACCATTACCTGATGTCTTTGAGGACCTGGCAGCTTATTTATCTTTACTGTCAATTCCAGAGAGATCTTAGCTATCATTCTCTCAAGTCCATTTTTATTACACTTTTTTCTCTTCCATCTCTTCACAAAGATTATGAAATCTCATTTCATGCTCAATTTCACCCCAACTTGCCTATTACCTTCATGCTTTTAGCTACTTCCCCATTATTGTCTAAAATCAGATATAAAATAGCTCTTCCTCTATGTGCTCTTTACATTCTGTCACAAAAAAAAGTAATAAAAAAAAACAAAGACTAAAACAAAATGCCTCCTTAGAACTTGTGGAACTGTCCTTTTTCTATGTGTTTTTTTTTTCCCCCTGGGAGAAATCCACAGGCAGACAGAACATCATATAAAAATGAAATTTCTATGAATTTCAAAAACAAAAAAAAATAAAAGATCCCTAACCTATTCGATCTTCCTTGTTCAGTAGCTTGCAGTACATCATAGCCTCATTAATTCTGATACATTTTCATCAAATCTCTTCCCCTTCATATTTTAGGGCTTCAAATACGTTCGTTCTTTTCCTCTGTATTCTCTATACAGCAATCTTTGTCAAGCCCTGTTAAACTTCTTCATATCCCTTGTTTTAAGACACACTATCAAATTCAAGATGCTTGACCAAAATTTTGCAAGCTTTAAGCTTTCATTCATTCTCACATAACAGTCCTTTCCCCATCTGCCCTATGCCTACAGGGCTCTCACAGCAGCATGCTCTGCATACTACGACTTGCACCATTGTCCCCAGCTTACACACAGCTGCTGAGCTGTGGTCCATCTCTAAGGGCAGGTTCAGGTGTTTGTCATCACCTTGGCCTAAGCCTTAACTATACTCCATTGAGCTGGATTTAAGTCTTGCCAGCATCTTCAGATTTATGTTCTGGGCAACCCCTGAGGTATATCTGGAGCACCTGGACTGGGTGGTGGTGGAAGTGATAAGGTCTGTGTCAGTTTGCACTGAGCACATTGTACCCCATCCCACTCAATAATCCCCTCCCAGTGGAATGTGTGTCAGTGGGGCGGCTCAAAGCCTTGCAGGACCCCACGTGTGTGAGCCTCTAGGAAGGAAAGCAGTTGCCTAACATGACCCTGGATATTTCCTCGAAGAGTTGTAGACCGAAACCACTGAAGTACATTCCGTTCCCTTCAGTGGAGGCAGCTGACGGTGTGGCTCTCCCTGGCCCCTACTGACTGCTCCTTGCAGGGCTCGATGCACAACAGGGCAGTGTTTGTGTTTTTCCCTTACTGCATCACATCTCAGGTGAGCTGGTTACCTTGAACAAGTCTAAGCTACAGAAACACGTACAAGTTTTTAGTTTCCTTTTTAATTCAACTTATATCTATGCATACTCTCCCTGTTATAAAACCTTTCTTAGCTGGGAACCAATGAAGTAGCTATCAGATCTCCTTTCATACAAGAAGTTAGCACTTCTATTAGATACTCATTTACTCACTTAAAAGCTGCTCCATTTAAAAACAATAACCTACCACCACCATTGCTGCCTGCATTTATTCTTTTATATAGGTTATTCTTCTATGAAATATTCATTCAAGTGGGCGCTGCTATATTTAGAATGCAGAGAAGTGTTTTGTGCACGTAGTTGCTTTTGTATTCTTGCTATGCAGGCAATATAAAAAATCCAGCAAACCGCACTCCCATTGTGCTTCAGTTCTAAGCTGTGTATTTTGTCACATTCTGGCAAGATAAGAAATTTTGTTTCTTGGGAAATGGCTTCTATAGAACCTGACTTTAGGTGTCCAACTATCACATTCAGCTTTTTCTCCCTCTAATCACTTTACTTAAAATTTGGTGTTTAAATTGTTTAAGCAATTTAGCCAAGAAAAGAGGCCCCATCAATCTTTTTCATATAAATCTCATCCTCTTCACTCGACTAGTAACCTTACGCAATTTTACTCTTGACGTAGTTTTTATGGTACACAAATCACACCAGCTTAAAATACCTGGTGTCTTTGCAACACTCATTTTAAGCTGCTAATAAATTCTTAACATAACTTTTTAGCCATGTGAAGCTTGAACAGCTGAATTACTGCTTGACTCACTTGGCGGATAATTTTAAAAAAATTCACTGGAGAAGCATGGACAATGAAAATCTTCATTAAAAAAAGTCTAATGTTTACTTAAATTATTTGAGGATGGGTGAGTGTCCCAAGGTTATAAAATCTCTCCACTTATGTAAACTTCAGAGAAAAGGCAGAAACTTTGAGTTCATTTATTACTTCAAGTTGCATTACTCTTTTGAGTAACAATGAACAGGAATTTTAAAAAAACAGTATCATAAATCCCAATATATGTAACTGGAGGGGAAGCAATATTGGTGAGCAGCTGTTATTTTCATGACATAGTAATATTTTGCTTCACAAACAACCAAGCCCCCAAAGAGCATGAAGATCACGAAGCTAGTAAGCAGACAAGCCAACAGAGAACAAGAAAACAGAACAGGTACATGGAGGCATCACAAAAACTAAGCTTAACACACATTGTTCATCTCCTCCATCTTTCTGGTAGCTTGAGACTTATCTTCCGAACTCCCACTCTCCTGCATTCCCACCAAAAAGCTCAGTGAATTGGAGCAGCACCTGGAATTTCCTGTTTCTGGAAGACAACTATTTGGAAAATAGACTTCAGACTTAAGAAATACTTTCTGAAGCTTAGGTTAGTCCTTTATTCTTAGTTCTGATTATATTGGATAACTGTACTGAACTTCAGTATTAGAGTAAGGAAATCTACTGTAAGATATAAATTCAGGTCCAAAACAGGCCTACAATAGCCTGATTTTTATCCTCAACCTACAATATTTTTATTGTATTATTTATTTTAAGAGAAACTAGTGATAAATAAGTAAAAATGGAATAACATTCACTATTCCAACAGAAGGAATCATTTGCATGGGCTTCGTGGTCAGCTCTCCAGAGAACATAAAACATTAAAGTCAGGATGAAAAAGAAATATAAAAAAGTTTTATTTACTGATTCCCAAAACTGGAACCAGATAGCCCAGAAAGAAAAGGATTAACATGAAAAAACATTTACAAACTGCTTTACTGATGGTTGTTCCTACCCTTGAAGGGCTCAGGCACTGAAGCTGCAAAGCCCAGGACAATGCCAAGTCACTGGCACTCATGGTGGCCTTTCCTTTTAGACTTGAAGTTTGTGCAACCCAAATCTCTTAAGAGCTGAAAATAAGATTGTCTTTTGACACACTCAATGCTTTCCCCTGCTTTACTGGACATTTGAGATGAGCAGAGTACAGACAGCTTGAAAGGTGCTGAACTTTGTGCTAGTTATCTAAACAATGCTTTATTACAAAGCTTATTTTATCAGAGTATTACATATCTTACAATAGAGGAAGAATTACACCAACATTGGTGATATTGGGGCTTTTCCATTGACTTCAGAAAACAAGCTAGTCTTGCATGGAGAGCCAGTTAAAAAGGGAGAAATGGGATTATATGGTATGAACTGTAAACACAGACATGGATCTATCTGTAATAAATGCTATTGGTGTTCATAGGCTGAATGCCCAAGTCTGCCTCATGAAAGCTAATACTCACTCTCCCAGTCTCCCACCACGTGGCTTGGGGAGAATCATCCGAAGTTTTTAGACCACTTTAACTCCAGTGCTAAAGGACTGTCATTTTCACTTAACAACTTCCCAGTTCATCTGGGGATTGACTTGATAATCCCCAGACTTTGAAAAAGCAGCTGCATTGGATTAGAAAACCTGATATGGAGTCCAATGAAGTCAGCTGAGCCTTCCTGCAGATGATGAGAAATCGCAGTTATGGTAAATAACTGCAACTTTATAACTTATATAGTAGCCTTTTAGTCTAATATGGATATAAGTATTACAGATTACCCGGGATTTTATTTATATATATTTTTAATATATAGACATATATATTATGCTTTTAGTTGACAGACCAGATATTGTATCATCATCTCTACAGTCTTGTATTCTGGGATAATAGAGAGTTTTACAGGGGATCTCAAAAGAGGTTAATAAAAGGTCAGCTCAAAATGGAATCACGTCCCATTCAGCAAAACCAAAGAAACTCAAGATTAATTACATGAGAGCAAACTCAGAAAAAGCTTTCCAAGGAGATCTTTTCACGGCCAAAGTCTCAGCTATGGAAAGTTTAAGGTCAGTCTTTATCGAAGACTGGTAGATATGTTCTAATCAAACAGCAACATCTTAATACTGCATCATCTTTTTTTCTTAAGAATCCAGCTTAATAACGTATTAAACCATACCAACTAACACAACAGGATTTAACAAGCAGGCAAAGAGCATCAAAGAGCTCAGAGAGAAGAAATGTCCCGTACTGGAAAGGAAATTAAATACTTCTCGTACATTTTCAAGCATACATCCCATCTGTTTTAGCATTCGAAGTGACAGGACTCTACAAAACTGTTAGAAGACAAATTGCAGCCTAATGGCCTTACTGCCATAACAGTTTGGTCTCCTGGAATTCATACTCAAGTTCACCTTTTTTTTTTTTTTTTTTTTTTTTTTTTGCTTTTTAAAGGAAAAGCTATTATTTATCACAAAGAGCATCTCTTTCCTGAGGCAATAGAACCTCTGTTGGCTTAAAATTTAAGCACAATGAATAAATACAGAGCCAAGACAACATTTGCAAGAATATAAACGGATCTTATGCACTTAGTTCATTGGCTCTCTTCACAAACCATTCAAACCGACTGCGAATATGCGAGATTTCCCAAAGTTTGGACAGTATTTGGATATGAGCCTTCAAAATAAAAAAAAAAAAAGAAAAACTGCACCAAATTGTTGTGAAGGCAATTCAGCCAGGAGAATTCTTCTTACCAGGTGAACACTAAGTAATTATCCAGGAAGGTGTCAGGATCTACATTACCTCATTATATACCGTCTTTCAGGCAATGGTCATTTAAGGTAAGTGATTTCACAAGGAAATCTATAGCTGTAATACAGACTGCATAAGGTGCTCCCAGCATGAACCAAGAGGCTTGGCCAGATTCCACTCCTAGCAATTACTCCGTTTCAGCCTCAGAACTCCTCTGCTCCTCTTGCTCAGCCCTCACAGCCTCAAAAAGCCACAATTTCTCTTCCGCACGTCAGTTGGCATCGAGCTAATCTTCGCTACAGGTTTGCTACCTGAAAATGGATCCTGCAGAGGAAAGGGCAGCATAGGCTTCAGCCACAGCCCTGATCCGGGGCATCTGTGGGGGCATGGCCCCTCTGGGTTACACGCAGACATCTCCGCTGTGCCTGGATATCAACAGGCCTGGAAGTGCCCCCTGTTGTACCCAAGAGAAACCCATACCTGGATACTGAGCAATAAGGAACTGTGATGTACTTAAATTGGAATATCCAACAGTCTCTGTGTTATGCAATACCTTCCAAGAAATAATTTACATTACCAGATTACAGATTTTTTTTTTTTTGGTTCTTTAAATGGTGCAAAGGCAGCTGCACTCATCAGACAAGGTAAGGCACATGCTTCGTGTCTAAAGTGCGAAAGAGGTCACAGCATTGCTCACCACTCCATGAATAAGAGCACAAAAGGGCATTGTAAATTCCAAGGCAGAGAACAAAACAAGGAAGGGAGTCAGGTTTAACCGTAGAAATATTACACGTATTAAGTTTAATACCCAGATGAGAATTAGGTTACTACACTGCCTTTCACAAACTGCTACTTTTTATGTTGCAAATACTTCTCTGTGATAGATGCAAATCAATTAATGCTGTCATTAATCTTTCCATTTATATCTTTCTCACTCCTTATGTCTGCTTTCATCGTTGCACTTACCATACTTAAGTATATGTTAAAGAGACTGTCATTTTCCCTTCTGCATCTACTATTTCTTCAAACAAGCACTACTGGATTAAAAAGGAGAAAGTGCTGATTTTTTTTTAAATCACCTTTTGTTCCTCATGTAGGAGCAAAATGTTTGTCATATTGGACAAAATTCTAGGTGAATGTACTGTATTGAAATCTTTAGATAAGGGAGGAAGATTGAATTAATACCTATTTTATACTTACTAAAAAAAAACCTTAATTTTTAGATTAAGCAAGACAATACAAGCAGTTGATACTAAAAAAGTGAGGTTGTTTCTTTCCATTAAAGCTTTAATGTTGTAAGTTTACAACCCGTTAGTTACACTGGCAAATTTTTAAATAGCTATATGAAGGGACAACTGAGATGGGCAAAGTTAACAGGGCTGGGAGCAGAGTTTGTTTGAAAAAGCCCACGCTAAAGAGATAAGCAATCTTATTTCAAGGAATAACTCATTCACCTCAAATCTTGAAGGCTCAAAAGCACAAGGTAGGAGATATGCCAGCACACAGGCACTGTACTTCTCTGCTGTCCTTCATTTGTAGCATATAAGCAGGCTACAACAGGAGATGCAGCAGCAACAACAAAATTACATCCTAAATGCAAAGCTTTTCTTCAAAGTTTGGAATGGTTCACTTTCCTATCATGTTTCTGACACGATTACGTACATTGCACAGAGGCTGAGCAGCATTAGGATCATGTCCAGATTTGTCACTTAGTCACCGCTCAGCCTTAGCCTAACCACTTGGGCTACAGCTTTCCAACTCCACAACTGGAGGCGAAGGCTCATTTCCAGCACAAACCTGCAACATTACCAATCAATTGTCCAAAGCTCACACAGTCTTGTTTGGCACCAAAGTAAGGTCAAACCCTCAGACTCCCACAGTATCAGCAATCACCTCTAGCTTCCTCTCCAAAATCCCAACCCCCTAGCAAAAACAAGAGTGTCCAATACTTCTCATTGGCAGAAAGAAACATCCATGATGACAGATCACGTGGAGTCTTTGCCTCCGCGCCTCTCACGTCCAGGGACTGCCCACGGCTCTGGAGCAGCACTGAAAATGAGAAGCAGCACAAGCACATTCCCTTCTCTAGAACTATCTCTGATTTATAACTGCATTTCACAGCATCATAGAACAATTAAGATTGGAAAAGACCTCTTTGAACATCTAGTCTGAGTGTGAATCCATTGCCACCATGCGCACAGGGTGAAGCCTATGCTGTTACCCAAAGCCCATCCCTGTACATACAGTGAGTGCCACGAGAAATACTAGGGATGCCATTTTCAAAAAATAATCTCTCAAAAGAATCCTGACGTGCCAAATGCTTGGAATTCTCCTGACATGCTCTCTGCTCTTTCCAGCATTTTGGGTTACCTATTTAGAGAGCATATTTCAAATGTTCTTGAGTGAGTTAATATTGGGAAATAATATGCTGCGCAATGCATTCTTACCCAAGAAATTGCAATGGCTCTTGACTTTTTTTTTTTAAAGCAAGTACACAGGTTGGATATTAGGTAAACTTTCTTCTCAGAAAAAGAAGTAATGCTTTGGCACAGGCTGCCCAGGAGATGGTGGGGTCACCATCCCTGGAAGCGCTCAAGAGCAGTGGAGATGTGACACTGAGGGTTGTGGTTAGTGGGCATGGTGGGGATTGGTGACAGTTGGACTAGATTCTCCCAGAGGTCTTTTCCAACCGTTATGATTCTATGATTCTAAAGTTTAGAAATGACTGCAAGTTTATTGGCAGAACTTTTTCCCAGCTCCTCACTCAGCTGGATTTTGATGTAGTCCTCTCTCAGAGGCTATGGACAGATGCGTCATAAGAAACAGGGGATGCAGAAAGCAAATGCTGGCCACAGTGTGATTTCTGGCATCAGCAGGTGCTGCAAGATCCTTCTGATTAAGAGGAATGGGAACTTACAGCTCCGCTCCTGGTAGTATGCTAAGTGGAGTTTCTCATACTGCACACATCAGCTATCCAAATTGTTCTGCAAGACTGATTTACTGTTTCCTTCTCTGGAAGGTATTTATTTACACTCCAATCTGGCCCTGCTTACAGAGGCAGAAAGGTATTTCTCTTCCCAGCCTCCCATGATTTCTTGCCACGCCAGCCCCCAGAAAAAAATCAATTTTTGTTCTTCTCAAAACACACTGTCTGTAGGCAGAGTAAACGGAGGTAGCACAAACAGAGAAAGGAAGGAAGGATTAGCGGCACAAAAAGCAATACAAAAAGCTAATTGCCCTTTCATGTCAATACCCATATTGGCAAAACAACGTCTCATTTTCCATTTGAAAGCCATGTGTGAGCAAGTCTTCAGAAACGTACACTTGTGAGCTCTCTAAAGCAAATGGCAAAGATAAGACTTATCCATAAGTTTGCCAGCTTTGGGGAAAGGCACTAAAACTTTCAATGTACGGTCATTAAAATTTTTGAAATCTAGGTCCATATTTTCAGCTGCAGCCTGTGGTTGTATGCTGACAGAGGAGAAAAACAACACATTCATATGCACAAATGCAAATTCTGCACGAACACAGCTGGGCCCATGAATAAAATTTGCATGCACAAATTTAGAAGCGAGTTTGAGTCCAGATGAATGATTTGATCGTAAGAGCTCTAAATAAGCATTTATGTAAGCAAAGATTGGAGCCAGCAACTAAGAGCAAAGTGTATTAGCTGAAATAAATTACCAGAGAAAACAGAGCTCTTTAGGGTAAGGCGTGCAGCCCTTCTCCACTTCTCCTTTTGCTGTTGGTGTCTGTGAGCACGCTGCAAGTGCTGAGCCAGAGGCTGAGAGCATCCCTTGTGCAAAGCCAGACCACAGGCACTGCAGAGCACTCTCACTCTGTACCAAGGAGAATACCATGCAACAAGGCAGTTTGCAGGTGCCACTGCTTGCAAACAAGAACATTCCAGCCATCAACCTAGAGGGCTGGGAACAATTTAAACCTGTAGGAGCAATGGTCACAAGGCTTACTCTCATCTGCTCCACAGAAAGCATATGAGGGATTCTTAGGGATGACACATGCCTACTTTCTTCACAACGTGTCATAAGGAAAAGCAAGAAGAGTTGTGGAGGAACGATTGAATGGTCAGGGTTGGAAGGGACCTCAAAAATCATCTAGTTTCAGCCCCTATGCCATGGGCAATGCTGCCAACCACTAAATCAGACACCAGCCATCCAACCTGGCCTTGAACCCCTCCAGGGATGGGGCATCCACAGCTTCTCTTTGCAACTTGTTCCACCACCTCACCACACACTCAGTGAAAAACTTCCCCTAACATCTAATCTAAAGTCTCCCCTCTTTTCGTTTAAAATCATTTCCCTTTGTGCTATCACTATCCACCTGTCTAAAATGCTGGTTTCCCTCTTACTTATGGATAGCGATGTTCAATTGTTTCTTCAAGAGACAAGATAAATCAAATTTTATGTTTGAGGTAATATGGCACTAAATTCCCTCACAAACCTCAAAATTAATCCGAAGATACACTTAGTTACGACAGCAGTACCAAGAACTGCAGCAGGATCACCCCACCAGGTGACCATATGATGGGGCACTGGAAGGAGCCCAGCCTGTGCGGCACACGTAGAGAGAGCCCAGCTGACCTGAGGGGGCTGCTGAGCCCTTCAGAACCTCAGAGCAAGATCCCACCACCTTGGGCAGTCTGCAGCAGCCCTAGACCTTATCACTCTCTACAACTGCATGAAAGGGGGATGTGGTGAGGTGGGGGTCAGCTTTTTCTCCCAGGTAACAGTAATAGGACAATAGTTAATGGCCTCAAGATGCACCAGGGGAGGTTCATGCAGGATATTAGGAAAAATTTCTTCTCCAAAAGCATGGTGAGGGATTGGAACCGGCTGCCCAGGGACACAGTGGGGTCACCATCTCTGGAGATGCTCAAGAAACATGGGGATGTCACACTGAGCAATATGGTTTGGAGCAGTCACAGGTATGGGTTGATGGTTGGACTGGATGATCTTACTGGTCTTTCCTCCCTTAACAATTCTATGATTCTGTTCTACGTCAGGTTTTCCTACGTGAAGCCTGCAGGACGGGCAGAGCAGAGCTGCCACCTGGGGCAGTTGAGGTGCTTCATGGTCACATCTTTGCCAGCTGCCCTCAGTTACCCATATACACCTCAGAGCTGCATCAAGACACACATCCTGCTCGGGTACATAGATTTCTCCTCTCCTCTAGGAGCAAAGCTCCTTCAACATGTGCCGTCTGCTGTGCCAGCGAGACCTGGCATAGCAGCAGGGTACAAAAGAACATCCCTGACACTCTATGAATATTCATGATTTATGAATATTCATTGAATTAGCATCTTTATGACTGGGCTACCAGATTCACAACTGGCGTCTCTGGAAAGGGGTTATTGTATTTTAATTAAATACCAGACAATTACTAAACAGTTATATTCTCTGGGATTTAACTGATATGAAAGGGATAGGTACGGAGCTACAAACGTTAAGAGCGACGCTCCCTCCGCACACATTTAATGCTAATGGGAGTCATGTGTAAGCACTGAAAAGGAAAAGAATCCTCTATATGAGGAACCAAAATAGCTTCAGATTATCTTTTTAATAGATTCATACTGTGTGGGAACCTTCAGCATTTCCCTGGTGCCTTAGCAGACCAGAATAGCAAAGTAGTTATTATATCTGTCTTCAGCAAAGAGACCACATGTTCGCAGATATTTGTACAGCACCTAGCGCAACAGGGCTCCGATCCGTGCATCTGGCAGCGCTCTGCTGCTTAAATAGCAATAATAATGATATAAGGCAATCTTTGTCAATATCATGAGAGAACAATCTAATCTAGTTATCAGATTATAGCTCATTAAACGCCACACAGAAAAAGGCTATTGACACTTCTACACATTTACCGGCCTAAAAAGAATTTTAAGCCAATAATTGCTTCCATAACGTGGGGTGAATTTTCAGCATGGTGCCTGGTAAATTAGGCACGCAGGCTGTGTAATTGTTAATGGGAATTGTGACCCAATTTTCACGCCTGGCACTGAAAGTTTGCCCCTTGCAAAATATTTACATAATTTGCTAGTGGATTTGCCGTATCTTTTGCATGTTAATTTTGCCTCGGTGAAAATTCCTTGAAAAAGTACCGCCATCAGTGTATTAAGTGCAACTTTGACATTTACATAGTGCTTTCTCCGAGTTATCTCTGGCTACGACGTACAAATCACTGCATGCTGAACACTCAGAGATATGCCACTAACTGCATATTCACCACAGGGCACAGCCCCAACCCATCACAGGGGGGAATGGATAGCCACTCATTTGAGTTCTGCAGTGCTCACACCTGACCCCATTGCATTTAACATTAATCAACTTGCTCACAATTGATGTTTCAGTGCAGTCTGCTGGCTGCTCTTTCCTATAGCACACACATTTCGCATCTCCAGCCCCCAGCACTGCTCCCAGCTGCCGCATACTGTCTGTGACACGAAGGTGGGATCACAGCAAAGGTTCACAATTTCACACCACTGCCTCTCTGCCTGGGAGCACAGTGATATTTCACAGGCAGCATCAACTTTTAGGTACCACTATGTGCCCTCTTTGCAGCTCTTGCTGGGTTTTTTTTGGGTGTACCTATGGCATAGGGAAAGATGGGGCCGTTTTCCTCATTTCCACTATCCAAACATCCTTTCTTTTGCTCTGGAGGAGAAACAACAGCATCCAGAAGCACATCGAGCCATTTTCAGCTGCTCTGTAGCACTGACACCAGCGCGGCTATGGAACAGCAATGAGCTGGAAATACCTTCTGGGTATAGAGATGCAAATAAGCACACTAAGTCTTTTCCAACGATACTACAGAGGGATCTTTCATAAGGTGAGGCTGCACTCAAACACTTTGAGCCCAACTCATAGGGTACACCCAGGTAGAGCTTCCATACATCCCAGCATGAGATGCACATGCGGGTCCAAGATCAGCTCTGCAGGACATGTATACCACGAATGCAGGCAGCAGGACACACCATGGCTCTTCTGATGTGAACGTATCCCATCCACATTGCAACTCACATTTATGAGCAAAGTTGCAACGAGCCAATAATCACAATTCAGCAAATGTCAAATTTAGGCATGGTGACAGCCAGGGACAAGTCAGTGTTTTCCCTAACCAGTGGTAGGTGCTCATGCCAACGTGAGGTCTTCCCAACACTGAACCCCTTTCTACTTCAGTTCCTGCACCACATGAAACGCTGCACTTGGTCTCAGTGAAGAGCAAACCCTGCAGCTGCCTGCAGGCAGCTTGGAGCAGGATACAGCCACGTGGAGCACACATTGTGCAGGCAAACTTCCTACTCAAGTTGTTTGGAGGACACTTTCCCTGTTTTTCCCATCTGCTGCTTTCAGCTCCTGTAGGTACTCATCTGTGAATTTGTTTGCAGATTGGATACATTACTGAATAGCACATGATCCTGAACATCATTCATCAAAGAGGCAGAAGTGGATATTACTTGGCATTACAAGGACTCCACCTGAATGGGAAGGGAAAGCACGTAGCCAGCTTAGCATCATGCAACAGAAACAGTTCATGCACAGGCTTGGATGCACACATGACTAAGTTGGAAAGTAACATGCAACCTTGGGAAGGGATTCTGCATCCCTAATCACTTCTTTTTTTTCCCTCTATTACCCACACAAGAGGAAGATGCTGCCAACTAGAATACTTTTCCTAAACTGATGGGTAGTGGGGAAAGAAAGGAAGAGATACTGCATGCAAAGACAAGCCTTGGTAACTTGGTTCCTCAGACAAAGCAGTACCCTTACTAGAAGTGACATACCATTGCCAGGCTGGGAACCAACTGGAATTATTTCCAGCCAGTTGTACCAGACCAGATCTGTTTGCCACCAGCAGAGCACAATGCAGACCAAATGTATTTTATGTATTATACTATATATAGTTCTATATAGATATATGTCTATAACGTACATCACCTATAAAGTACATCATAGAAAGCTGTTTATAATATCCTTTCAGATATTCTTTACAGATATCAGATAATCTTTTCAAGTACTTTCAGGTGACTTAGGAGTATAAAGCTCTGCTTGAAAGTTGATCCAGACATTAAGGAGCCTGCATAGCATTGCCTTTCAATGACACTTAAGCTCCTAAAGGTGCCCAAACGACTCAAAAATGAAACCGAAGCGCCTCTGAAAACGCTCGCCTCCATTTGGAGATGAATTAGTGGTTCAGCCCAGGCCTGGGAAAGAGTTTTGTTGGTTTGTGTGTTTTTTTTTTTTCTTAATTATGATGTTCATTCTGTGGCTTTGGGAAAATCATTAGCCTCCCTGCCTCGGTTTCTTCATCAGTGAAACAATTATGCATGAATTCCACAAGCTGTTCTCAGGATTTGACAGTATTCATTAGATTGAATAAAAATGAATGCCCTGAAGTGTCAACCAGTATTATTTAGTCAACAGATAAAAATCAAGAGACAGCAATAAGGTCTTTACTGACTCATAGCCAGGAGAGCCTCCTGTCCATCACCCATTGCCTCATGCTCTCATCACAAGGTCCCCTGCCACCCTTGGCATGTCCCTCCTGCTGCTCCAGACCTGCAACGTTAAACATCTTCCCCCTCAGATCTTTCCCCCCGTTCAAGACTCTTACTCATACACGGTTGTCCTGGGTCTCATCTTATTTCACTAGGCAGGAAATGGGCCTTACCTACAGTCCGTATCACACACGATATTCCCTTTGGAGTCAGCGTAAAGTTAAACATACTCACTATAAGCCTCTGTTGGATCAGGGCCTACACTTATAAAGTGCTGCGTAAGCCTGTGTTGCCACAGCATAAAACTGTTGAGCAAATAAAATATTATAAAATATTTTAAGATAGACCTGTCGCTCCATTCACGCTGCTCCTCCATGCATCGTGCAAGAGCAATATTAGATACAGAGCTCCCAGAAAGGGCTGAAATGGGAAAAAAAATGCCAGCAATTATTCAAAGCAAATGCAATTTTCACACTGCCGCTATTTAAAACACTTAGAGGAGAAAACAGTTCATCACACTTGGAAAAAAAAAAAAAAA
>JACDJE010000005.1:2267351-2350601 GCA_016647715.1 Pavo muticus
CCCCCTTTAACTTTTACTTGAAGTGTTTGAGGATCAAGAGATCTTCCCTGCTCATCGTGAAATAAATCTGACATCTCACTCAGAGCTTTTCAGCACTTATCCTGATTATCCAGATAGTAAGAAGTTCTGCAGCAGGATCTGCCTGGGATTAACTGGTTTCCCATGTGCTATGTACTGCTTTTTGGTGTCCAGAGTCACAGAGAATGGTCCTCTCCTGTCCCCAGAAGCCAAGTTATGCCACATGAAGTTATCAAGGCTGTTCTCCATGGCAAAGAGTGTAGAGACCATTCAGTAGATATTAAACCTGCATTTCCAGAACAAAACCAAACACTTGGATGCCTAATGTTGGACACCAAATGTGTTTCAGTAGTTAGTATTAATCTCCAAGGGTCATTAATGAGCTGGTACATGATGAACTTCTCTAGCTGGCAGGCACATACCAGGTACGGAAAGCAGCTGGATCACTTATCTGGACCCTGATTGCTCGGCAGGAGCCAGCTCTGCCATGCTGTGCTGAGACTAAGGGATGATCCGGCCAATGGACACACTGCACATCCTGACTCTGAACATCCCTCTAGCACAGTGAATTACACCAAACACTACACATGTGGCTGGGAGTCAAAGAGATCTGAGAATAAGAAAAACTACTGATGCAACTAATTCCCCTCAGCCCCAGGGCATACAATCACACACATCTGGCCTTATTTCAGAGTTTTCAGGACCTCGTGTATCTCTTTAAGCTAGACCCCAAAGAAAGCGCAAACGTAAGAAAAACACTGTTCCAAGACTCAGTCCGTACGTAATGTCTCTTTGAAATCCATCCACCTTCCTTGCTATACATACATGCATCTACCACTTCCAGATCTTGAGAAAACTTGAAAATCACACCACTAAGTCAAGCACAGGGTGCTGTCTGCTGATCTTCTTTTAAATAACAAAGGAAGCAGAGTACCCATAAACAAATTAATTATGCATGGAAACTTTACTGTCCTTCTAGAGAAAGACCAGAAGGAAACTGCATGCAGCATAACAGCCACGCTTCCTGGTGGATGCCTGGAAGTGTTCTAGATGCTGCGCTGACAAAGGGAAATGAGGATTGAACCTAAAGACAAAGAGGAGCAAAGGGACTGAAACATCTGAAACACCTTTCAGACGTGTGTTCACGGTGAATGCCAAGAGGTCAGGAAGAATTAGTGTGTACGAGAAAATTCACTTCCCTTGTCAGCATCTTATCTCCCCACACCAGCTCTGATAGGGCTGCAGATCTTCCTCAGCTCTACCCCCACATTCAGCAGCAGTCCCAGGCTTACCCCATCCTACCTTGCTCTCCACTTCATTGTACCAGGGACTTCAACAGCACAGAGATTCTCCCAAATCATCCATTCAAAACACCAGACATTACAGCAAGGTTAGCAAAGCAGCTTCTCTCTCCAGAGATAAGTGCTTTTCCAAAACTGAGGTTCTAGTTTCTCCAGTTACTGAACTAGCTGCAATCCTGTGGCCTTCACAGAGATTTGTGGCATGGAGAGACACAGCTGGTGGGCACAGTGGTGATGGGCTGACCATTGGACTTGATGATCTTCAAGGTCTTGCCCAACCTCAATGATCCGCTGACTGTAAGAAGGCACAGCACTCAACCACAGTGACCTTTTACAACCTTAAAATTTCTCCATGTTGAAAACATAGGCTGTTTCCTGCTACAATAATATGACCACCATTAGATCTGCAAGCACCAGGTGAAGAACTTGAAAAAGAAGAAAGAAAGGGAGAATAACCACCTATCTCCTCTGAAAAAAATCAAATCCACTTTTTTTTTTAATCTCTTCTTGAACATTCTACCTGAAGCAGTTCAGATACCTCAGATGGAACAATACAGAACTAACTCCCACTGAAGCACTCCAACTTATGCATTTCTAACTCTCCAACTTCTAGAGCACCTGGAAATCACTACAGCTACTGCAGTTCTCAAAGCACAACCACCTGGGACACAGATTGATGATTTCATGTACATTCAGAAATAGATACCTAGCATTCTATTCATCAATGACAAGTTAGTTGACTGATTTATCCATACTCAGCTACTATTCCTACAGGCTTCCAAAAGGGGTCTTGCTAAAATAGGTACAAGGAGTTCTAGGATGGAGTAGGTAAGGCAATAGAACACAGTGTCCAAGGATGAAAAAAAAGATTTTGGGAAGATTTAGAAATACTAACATATAGAGGACCGCATATAATTCTCTATACAGACACTAAAACAACAAAATAGGCCCCAAATAGCTTAAAAAAAAAAAAAAAAAATCAGCAAAGTTGAAATACATCAGAAATGGAAGACCAAGAAATGACAGAATTTGCAACTATTACAGGTGCCTAAATAAACTTCATCGTCTCTAGTCTCTCCACTGACTTGTCTCCAGGGTTTAGGAGTTTGCTTAGTGCTAGGTCACTGCTTGGTCAGGCTATAACGCTTCATGGTTCTTGACACAGCTCTGAAATAGAAGCTTTTCCTCTGGAGACAGCAAGCAACATGGAAGAGAAAAGTGGCAGGAATTTGTACTTCTGTGCTGCCTATAGTGCTCTGCAAATAGCTCAAGATTTTGGAGCTTCAAGAGCTGAGTGCCTGGAGGTAAGGAAAGAGATGTACATATGCAGCTTTTAATTCCGAGGCTAAATTGATCTCTAATATGCACCAACCTGAAGTTCTGTTTGCAGAACGTGAATACAAATACAAGTTTAACCTGAAAATGAAATACTTCCCTTCTCAGAAATGCTCCTCTGCTTGCTTACATCCCAGAGCTGAACTCCCCAGAAAGTTTCAGAAAAATGCTGTTAGGCATTTTTGAGTCATAAAAGATGACAGAACACTCTTGTAGGTATTCCTGAATTCTGCTTTTACAGTGCTCGGGTGATAGAGCCACAACAGCTGTCATTGCAGGAAGAAGGGACTGAGCTTCCCATGTCTAACACGGGCATCACTGCCAGCAGGAACAGGGACATAAAAGACTGCTAGCATTCATGAAAGCAGCTGAAAGGGAAGAAAATGTCAGCTGTAGTTTAGAAATTCTTCCAATTCTTTGAGGAAGAAATGTAAAAAAAAAAAAATATATATATATATATATACATATAGATTTTATACATATATATATCATTGAACTTTTACCTGTACCATGAGATCAATAAAAGGTTTGGGAAATACAAGAGAGATGGTCCAGGTAGCCAAATGCTACAGAAGGCTCCTGCAGTCTCCATCTCCACCACCTGAGCGACAGACTAGCAGGGATCGCCAGGACTATTTTTAGCTAACGAGAAATGGGGAAGCTGATAATGTGTTAATCACAGCGCAAATCACGGATGCATACACCCGTTCCAAGGTGTCACGTACACGACGAATGCAAGCACAGAGGGAAGTGGAAGGAATCCGTACACTGCTGTGAGAAGCCTCAATAATAAATGAGAGGAATTGGAAATGCTCCTGAATGCCAGTTTTGAAATATCCACGTAAAAATGCTCTGCAGTTATCTTGCTTAATCACAGTATTACTTGTCACTTGTGCTTCTGGGGTGCTAACTGGGATTCTTCCTCTTATGCTGCAGCCCATCACACACTGGTGAATGACTTAGTTTTAGGGCAATTGGAGATATTTATACATGCCAGCTTCTGTGTGTAAGTATTGGTGACTTCTCAAGCTACCAGACATTCTCTGACTGACAGAATGTGAGTAACCAATTTAATTGGTATCAGGTGTATATACCAAATGAAATACATGACATTTTCCATTCGAACATGTTTTTAACAGTCCTACCCAGAGATAGAGAAAAAAGCCAGATGTGGTGTTCTATGCAACAGATAGGAGACTGAGCATTAAGAAACGGAGTTATTAAGAACTGCATCCTTCACCTAGGAATCTAATAGGATTGATTGTGCAAACACAACGACTGTCCAGTTACAGTGGGATTACCCAGATATAATATATGAGGGGAAAACATATCTTTCACACTTCCTGTCTCCAACGTCCCAACTTTAATATACCATTAAATTCTGTCAAGATCCCCCTTCAGCATACTGCATCCCAAGTGAGAGAGTGCTCTGTCCGGATTTTCTTAAGGTCTTTGTTCTCCACACTGCATTTAAAATGATCACTTTATTAAACAAATGCTAAAAAAGGTGTTTTTTTTTTTTTTTTTTTTTTAAATTATCAGTTTAGAAAGACACATCTATCCAAAAGTCATCTTTTTCCTGACTTGTAGAAGAACACTCACCTTATCCACACTGGGGTGGAGTAGCTAAAAGAATTTCCACTCCGGACATAGAAATGTTGCCTCTTTCCAAGTTCCATTTTCTCAGTTGTTGAGTGATTATCAATTATGTAACAGTGACATTTTGTAAAGTGTCATCTGTGGGTGGTAGTGAATTGGAAGTAAGAGAATGTCTTCCACAGAAATGAACTTGTCAAGGCCGGTCATTAGCTGGGTTTTGGGGCCATGGGAAATGCAGCAGTAACGATAACTACTTTTTCCTTCCCTCCCACCCAACCCACCCCCCCCCCCTTCAAGAAAACTAATGAAAAAGATTGTTGAAAAGATTCTGAACACATTAGTAAGATATTCAAGAGCAGAGCAAATTTGTTGTTGCTAATATGCTGTTGGGTCACTCGGGATTTTATGGTTGTTTTTTTGTTTGTTTATTTTCCCCTAAAATATACAGAAAATAGTCTAATTCTACACTGTTGTGCCCCAGTAGCCAGTGGCCTGAAGATTACAGTTTCTGGGAAAAGATCAAGTTTCAAATTCCTCTTCTAATTCTTACTCAGTAGAGAGTTGGACCAGAGTATCTCAAACCGTGGGTCTCTGTCCAAGTCACCGGGCTGTTTACTCATCATGGATGATGGGGAGTAAGAGGAAAAGATGAGGCATCTACTCTTATTACACTACTTCTTCCTCTCCTTCCTCCATAAATTCTAGAAAATTAATACCTTCAATATTTCATCAGCATGAAAAGCCATTTCCAAAACCTCCACATCTCACAAATGTTTGCCACTCAGCCCTGTAAGTATAAGATAACTTCAGACTAGAAAAGCTGAGCTGCTTTTAAAGTGCTTGAACAACTAAAGCTTACTATGGTTGGCATTATTCCTAAATATGCTCCAGTGCAACCAAACTATGCGATGGTTACCAGTAGCCTACTAGCCTAACGTTGAGTATATTATTACCAGTTGTGTCATGTAGAAATTTTCATTAGCCACTCTTTCTAAAAAAGGGATTTTGCATATTTGATATTCCTGACTGAGCAGAGTTCTTTCCTCTTGTATGAAGCAATGACACGGATTTAGCCGCATGCTCAACCATGTGATCCAGGTATACATAGAACATCTGCTGCTTGAACTTGCTGCTAGAATGAGTCAGATTTTCAGGAGCTAAAGTACCTTCTGTAATACTCTCCTAGCTAAACAGAAAGTATTTCTTAGAATCAACATTTTTTTCCACTCTGCATCTGTTTCAAATGACTTGACCGTAAGCTCTAACATTTTCATAGGTCCAAGATTTTTTCTTTCAGTGAAAACTCTCCCTTTATAAGACATTGAACATTCAATAAGGAAAAAAAAAAGTCATGCTGTGCCACCAAATCAAGTCCTGGGTTCACCCCACAAAAATTCAATCTGTTTTGTCTTCAAATAACAAGTTGCTTACTCGCTATTGCAGGGGAGATTGATACTCAACACTTTACCACAACAGCCTCTTCATTCTATTAACTTTACTTGTTCTAGTTAATTGTTCATTTCTCTTTTATATTGTCCTGGCTCTTTGCAGTATTCCAGGTATCTAAAATGAATTATACTTGAGAAATATTTCACTCTGAAGATTTTTGCATTTAAATTCCTGCACAGTTTCACACACCTTGATAATGTCTATTCACATTTCCGACACCAGAGATTGCTCTTCAGTTAAAATCTATTATTGTCACTTTACAAGTCTCTCCAATTTGAAAGCTCAAAATACTCTAGAATAAATTCCCCTGGTACATAAGGAAGTATCATGGTTTTGCCTCCATCTCAGCAAGGAGGGTATCTTCACCATCGCCCTGCTCATCCAATGAGCTCCGTTTGAATAGGAGCCTCTGTTAGAGCCAGAAAGGCACAGAAGTGTTTGTTCAGTGGATTACCCATAAAGCACCTATTCCAGGATCAAGGCCAGTGTCTTTTTCAAAAACCTTCCCATGGTGATATATCAAATCAGAGGCAGAATAAGAAACAGAACTAGCATCTCCTGACCCCTGCTGCTGGGCTCCAAACACAGGAGACTACCTTTCCTCCTTCGCAGCAATTCATCACTTCTGCAACACGATGCCTTTGAAAGGATGGTGTTACATAACAAATGTACATAACAAAGTTAAATTGTCCTTGTGTGAGACATATAGAAGATTTTCATTTTGGGTTCATGTTTAAAAATAATGTAAAGTTATCTTGCCCCAAGATCTCTTCCATTTTCTAATAACTAAGCTTGGCAACTGTGGTTGAATTGCTGAAGAGAAATAAAGAATGCATTCCTTTAGTTGATTACATTTCTGGGAAAGCATGTGTGCCAGGCAATTAAAGAACTTGAGTGTTCAGTTTATACAACAGTGGCTCATCTCTATCATCTTTGTCAAAGACATCTACAATTTATAGCTTACCACGGGTTACTCAGCTGGTTCCATTTTTATTTTTTTATTATTAAAAAAATAAAAGATTGCCACCTCCGAACTTTTACACCCGTGTGTTTTAGCTGTGAGTCCTAAATGGAGTTTCCCATGAATAATTCAAGTCCCTCAGTTTCTTATTTTAGCATCAAAAGGGTAGTGATATGTGACTAAAAGTCTAGCCAAGATCCTATGGAGCTCTATGTCAATTTGAAAATGAGATTAAATATAGAAATATCTATGACAGCAATTAATGAAAATATCGTTATATACCTTGTTGAAACAATCCTTTAAACCCCGTTGCTTTATCTAAAACCAGGAGAGGGAAAAAAAATGTTTTCATCTATAGTTAAGTAGGTAAATCTATGAAGAGGTCTATAGCCAATTTTGGAATGCTACTTATTTGGAACAATTCCAGCGTCAGCAATGGTGAAAGGATATAAAAGGTGATGACTATATTTGTATTACGTAGCAACGATTTTTTCAAGAACAGTATCAAGAGACAAACAACAGGTTTTTTCCTTATTACATCATTCTCCAGATTGTACCAGTTTAGCAAGTTTGGTCTGAGGAGGAAATGATTCAGATTTCATCACTGCAGCCTAACTCAGCTTTTGTTACTTGTTTGAAAGAAGAAGAAAAAGCATTCATGCAATTTCTAACCACATCAACTGAGTTAAAATGTGACTAATAAAAGGTCTTAAACCTATTGCTGTTTATGACCAAAGGAAATTTTGCCTAATCTTTACTGGTGGAAGAATAAGCGTCTATATAAATTGGATGTTATAAATCTTAACTTACATGGAACTTTCTGCCCCAGTGGGACATGCAAATGTTTCAACTGATGACACTTTTCCTAAGAAAATAAACTGGTTTCTAGGCAAGAAATATAACCTACCCAGCACCAACAGAAATCAATACAAGACTTCTCCAAGTGAGCATTGCATTTCACCCACAGTAAGTGTCAGGACACAGCTTAGCTTTGTTCTGCAGAAACTTTTCCGGAAGACTTAGGTACCAAGCAGAAAAATTGCAGAGAAATTTATATATAAATATTTCTGCCCACCTTTTCTGCCTCCATGCTTGACCTAAAGAAAGAACTCACCATATTTGTGCCAGCTAGGAAATGCTGTTACCTCCCTCTTTCTCAACACACACTGCAGACCACAAGCATGGTAAGTAACACCGGAACTAAAACAAACGCAAGGTGCCTTCATTCTACCGCTTCGCCTTGATGAAATGTGACCTCAAGTACAGGTCTTTGCTTTCTCTCCGCCAACTGACCTTGAAGCCAAGAAAGAACCTATTTTTATCAGAAGTTTTAAAGAATTTCCCATATTATCTGAAAGGATCTTATTCATTTTACATTTTAAGGTATGATTTTGGCTTGACTTCATTTAACTGATAAAGCTTTTCTCCACTTCTGCATCACTGCGTCACTCTCCACTAGTCTTATTTTCCACAATGCACTGAAGCTAACTCAATAAAGTTGTTACTTGCTGTTCAGCTATCGTCACTTCGTGAGTAAACTCTAGCATTTCTCTAAAGGTTGAATGAACAACCACTTAGGTTCATTAAAATGTGCTGTTTCAAAAACATACATGTAACGTCAAGAAACTGCCTCCTTCAGCTGAAGTAATTCTGTAAACTCTCACAGGTTTAAATACCTTGTGCTACAGCTCATCCTATCATTTAATTGCATTGGATTTTGCTGCCTTCCTGACCTAGTAGGTGTCCACTCTCCTTTTCTTGACCTAGCAAGTAAGAAAGCAAAGCTTTATATTTTACACAAGTCCTAGGTTAGGATTTTTTCTATACACAATCCACTTTCCTGCTGCTTCAATACCTTTTATCATATTAATCTTTGTGGAAAATCATCAAGAACAACTTTGCTTCCCAACCTCTCCAGCCATGCCTGGTTCTCACTTACTTTAACTTCACCTCACACGCTGATGACTTTACATAATGTATTGCCACATCCCTTCTTCTCTGTAATTCAATTACAGTTTGTATCCCACCCTCTGTTGTAATTCTTTGCTTTTACCTACGTCCTTCGCAAATGTCTCTGACCTGTGAGTACCTGATTTCCCATTGGTTTCACTAGATTAATTATTACTCTGCATTATGTTTCTCCTGTATGCCCTGAAGTATGGTTCCATTTTGATTGATACATCACCCATCTTTCCTGCACTACCCTCCCTTCCATGTTTACAAATGCCAAGCCAAGTTTAACCCTCTCTGCTCTAGCACACCTGTTTCGCCATACACTGAAGAACTTGAGATTGCCTTGACCTCCCTGCACTGCACAACGCTGGAAATCATCCACAGAAAACCACCAGAGGCCTTCCATTGAAGTACTCAGAAGTTTATGTTCCAAAACTCTTCCCTACACCAATGCCAACATACACCATGACCAAAAGTTTTTTCTTAGCTATCATCAAGTAGGCTTTTTTACCCAGCCAAGAGCTGTTGAGCAGTTTTGAGGTCACCACATACCCATCTGTAACTACAAGTCTGATGATAAAATCTCCCATTCCTGTGTAATTACAATCTCTGAAATGACCTTCATACCATATAATAGTTGTGAAGGAACTTGTCAGATTACTTCACCTTACAGCCATTTTGGATCAAGAAGATAAGGAGTCAAGTGAGCCTGCACAACTACACAACTGTTTCCTTGTGCTCATTAGCCTCAAGTTGCCGGAAAAGCTTTGAAGAACTGCACAGATGGCTGGAGGATGAAGCCTTGCCCATGCAGGACACTGGAATGGTGGCTAAAGGGTTACAATTGCTACAATAGATGAGATAAAGGATAAGGATCAGGGAAGAAGTGTTATTTAGACAAATGAAAGAGCTGGCACATGGACAACTGGGTGTGAGCTTGTCATGAATGAAGGTAATGCTGGGAGTTGAAGCAAGGTCTCTATCTGCCATGTCTGACAGTACCTGAGTAAGAGGTATGAGAAAAGGAAAGGGCTTTTTCTGGTTTTTGTTTGTTTGTTTTGTGATATATACAGATGTGGCTACCTCTAAAATAGTGAGCTGAATCCAGAAATGCAAGATGTCTCTTCCAATCCTTTAGAGTTATACTACTTTAAAGATAAAGGAAGGGACCTTCAGCATATAAAAAAATATATATCCCTCAACTCAAAGCACACCCTTCTTCTTATTGATTGCCTGGCCTGTGCACTGAATACTTTTCCTCCTCCCATTACTCCTTCTAGAGTGCTTACACCCTCTGGCATAGCTACTGTGCCTTTCTTTACACTTGACTGCAATAAATGGCTAAAAGCTTAATTCAGCCACATCCAGGTTTATTATATTCAACCCCCTCTAGCAAGCATACTTCAGACAACTTCATTTGAGTAACTGATCCTCCAAAGTCAATCGGGAACTCCAACGCAAGGAGCAAGCTTGAGGTCAGTGCTTCCCAATAGGCAAGAAAGAAATATCTTGACTCTGAAGTCAATGAGACAATTGAAGCACTTAAGTAAAACACACATTTAAATGCTTTTCTTTGAGGCTGTAACCCACAAATCCATATGTTGGATTTTAAACAAAAAACCCTATACTTTTCCTTTAAAAGGGTAGGCTGAGATTAATAGACCACAGATCTTATATCAAATATTTGAGTATGCTTTTGAAGTGGAATTAAATCATATATCTTACATTAAGCATAGCTCATCACGAGAGTTGAAGTCATCTCCAGACTTCAGAGATCTTCAGGCTACTGAGCTTTTACTATTAAATATATTTCTCCATTTCAGCTGACTAGCACCTAAAGGCCGATTGTGCAGCTGTAACTTGCAGGAATAAGGGGCAAAGTTCATCTTCCCTTGAGTTGGATTTGTGAACTGTTGTCTATTGTGCATTTACACATTTAGGGGCATTATCTGATGACTGAGCAGTAGGCAACATATGAATCAAAGAACAGCCAGTATACAACTATAAAAGTGTACAAAAACACGTGAGCAAAAGGAAATCTGACTATAACTGAACAATCCTCATATTTGTATAGAAAAGAATGCTAGCTTTTCCTCCACACTAATTCTTCAGCACAAATACTGCCCAGCCCCCACCTAAAACCCCAGTAAAACAGGATAACAAATGTCAGAGCCTTCCTCCAACGAAAATAGATATCATTGTAATATTTGGCTCTGTAACATAATTAAAAAACAATTTAAAGCCAGATACTTCAACTTCTTTTGTTGTCTTTCTACATTGCAATCTGCACATAATTAAAAGAGACACAGTCTAATTAGCTTGCAATATTTTTTCTTTTGTATACTCCAAGTGCAAATCTAACTGTTAAACTGGTAACTAGGGATAGCGAATGAGCGCTTGTCCTATGCCTTAATCAGCAAGTTTAATTTTATACATCGAGGCGAAGAGTTGCCCAGTCAAGCACAAAATGGTAGAAAACAGGAAATTCTGTAAAGAAAGACTGCGTAGTTACTGCTTTGTGGGACTGGTAAGGAAAGGAGTAAAACAAAGCGGAGGATGCGTTTGCATTCAAACTATCTTTAAATGATGCCCCACTAGAAGCATTACATAACCAGTCACAAAGTTTTTGCCTTTAGATCACACTTAAAGTGTCTCATCAAAATTGCATCTTGAAGGAAAGAAAAATCACTACTTATTAAATATAAATATCTGATGTTAAAAACTGCTTTTAGTGTGGTTATGTAATATTTATTGTTCTGTGGCTAAGGTCATATAAAGATCACATGTGACAGGTGATGTATTTTTATTGCTCTCTTTATGTTAAATGCCTCTCTACTAAGCTAGTTTAAATGTTCTTGTCTCCTTGTTCTGAAAAGTATTTAAATCATGACATTCATAGGAACTGTTATACTCCAAATAATTCAGGAGCCAAAACAGAAGTAACTTAGAAGTCACCTTTTGCAGACACTGGTGTTTGGGTTCAGGTGGCAGAATTACATTCTTGTTTCCTGTGCCAGACCATTGCAAAACTGCTGCACAAATCCAGTTCTGATAGGTCCTGGCACAATTTCCACACTAGTAGCCTTGGTGGTCTCAACCTATCCCCAAGGTTAAATTTATCCACATCAGAAAGCTACTGCCCAGCCTGGTAAGACTGCCAAAACTTTGCTCAAGAGCATAGTACAGCAGGTCAGGACAGGGTACCGCTCCTCCTTGCCTTCTCCTGGCACCACCTGACCACACGTGACCCTGTCTGTCAAAGCCGTGACATCTGTCTGTGGGTCTAATTACCCTAATTGACACCCAGGGAGGGCACTGCTCATTCACGGAGCAGGTAGGACTGAAACACGCTGTGAAAGCATGAGAAACCTCCCACCCCTGCTCCTCTAACGAGCTTCAACCCTGGCCTAAAAGCAGCAGTAGATACTGAACTCCAGGGCCTTGCAACCACGGCCTCTTGAACTGCAGAGGAGAACAACCATTTGTGATGTTGATTCATAATTACCGTTTCTGACAACTGTAATAAGGACTTTGTAGGTTAACAAATACCCACTTCGTTCTTTGTCAGGAATACTTTGTTTGCATCACTATAAAACAAGTATCAACACTTCCAAAAGAAAGGATACCTTTGTTCATATCTGACCAAGGGATTTCTATTTTCAGGGCAGATAAGCCACTCCTTTGACAACTCCTTCGTGTGGCCAGCAAAAATGACTGTACACCTACATTTGCAAACTGTTAACCAGTGTTTTGATAAACTAAACATAGTCCAGAGTACTTTCATGGATTCCAAATGAAGAGGGGAGCAAATCTTCCTTCCTTTGAAGTTGTGGCTATCTTCCAAGTTACTTCAAAAGGGAAGAAGTTTGGGTACTTGCTTAGGGTTAACAAAGGTATAACAGTGGAATTTGGCTTAAGGTGTAGGAAAATATTCCCATTAATTAGCAAGATAAGAATAAGCCACATTCAGCTCCTCAAACCAGTCCACTAGTTTTCAAAGAATACACTGCTAGACTAACCTAGTTGATGTGTTTGCTAGCAGTAGAGGAGTTTTGAGGATCTACATCAAAGTTTGGGTCTGTAATTCAATGAGGTCAAAGCCTTATTGCCAAGATAGACTAATGGGGCTTCCTGTACTCTTTCAGAAGTGCTCAAGGTACCACTTATTTACATGCATCAATAGTTATTGTATTGTACAGTATCCCACACTGAGAGCAGCCAAAAAATGTAAATGGGCTGTAAGTGTCAATGCAAATTCTCCCATTCTGAGAATGTGCAATATGCAAGCATGGGTTATTTATTAATTTTTGTCATCACTGATTGATATCTTGATTAATTGCCAGAAGGCATTGGACCAGGTGTTAACTATGTGCAGATTGGATGCAGTGTTCTGTGAACTTCACGCTGTATTAAAGGCACAGACATGCCCAGTTGGAGCAATAAGCCTTTGTTTGCTTTGGCAGGGCTCGCAGCTCCCCGGGGCCAATGCCATAAAGAGGTTTCTGTTAGAAGCCGCAGTGCTCATTGTAGAAAAATTGCCCCTCAAAAAATTAGCATGGTACAATGAAGGATGCATAATGTTACGCAAATGACAGCTGCTTAGCTGAAACAATAGCTACGAGATGGCATTTGCCAGGGTGCACATCTCATGTAAATTAACTTACCAACTGTAATAGGAGAAATAAAAGAAGTGAGGTCTGAACCTGTACAGCCACTTCAGGGATCCATCCCAGGCACACAGAAGAACTGAAAACTCCCACTGATATCAAAAAGTTGGGCCAGGCCCTCAGATGCTGCAAGGACCCAGGTGGGCATGGACTGCCATCAGCAGTGTTGTTCTTGTTAGGGCAGAATGAAGCCTTGGAATTTGTTTTACGAGTGGAAATCTGGATCGATTTCCCACTAAGGCACAAATCTGCAGCTGCTGACCCTGCACTGAGAGGACACCACCAGACCCCCAGCCACAGCAAAGAGCTACATGGATTCATCCCATATCACGCTCTGCCTCAGGCGGCTCCAGCTCTGATCCTCACCATGTTCACCCAGGGGATGGGTGGAATTTCCCCTGATTTACTGCCATGGGGAAAGGGCCCACAAAAGCCAAAACGCTGCAACAGGGATCAGAATCAGTCCCTGGGCCTTTGTGCCCTCCGCGCAGCAGAAGGGACATTGTCCTTGTTCAACCGATTAGAAATACTAATCATTGACATCAAAATCCAGTCTTGGAGTGCAGGCTAGACCAGAAAAGGCTATGCAGAACAGAAAAAGAAACAGCATTAGCAGCGAAAAAATGCAGTCTGTTCCATGTTGGGTTGCATTAGCTTTTGCATCTTCAAACCTAGAAATGCCTTGGTTTATTCTGAGCATCTTGCTGGAAAAAGTTTCACAAGAATGCGTGGCAGAATCCAAGGGAACAGAAACAAAGTCATGTGCTCAATATAACATTAACACATACATTTTTTTTTAAATAGATTTTTTTTTTTTTGTTAGCAACCAGATGCATGAACAGAAAGAAACAAGATGCAACCCCAGAATCCAGGGCTGTAAGAGGAAAAAAAAAACACTGAAATCCAAGCAGAAGGCAACCAATCATTTGTCATTTCTATAGGAGGAAAACAGTCATTTCATATAGGGGAGCTGGTGGGGGGAAGGAGGAGAGCATGGAGCACTGGTTTGATTTACATAGGAGTTTCCCTTCATAGTGCGAGGATTAACACAGCCCCTACTGAAAAGGCGGGAGAGCTCCAAAAGCAAACAAGGTAGTGTTTGGGATTTTTTTTCTTCTCTTTGCTTCAGAGAGGGCCCTGTGATACTGCAACTGTTGCTCATCACATTAGCAGTGTGGGAACAGGAAAAAATCCATAGCGTGAAGGGGGAGGAGCGGGGAAGGGGCTCCAGGCATGGGGGAGGGGGACATCGGTTGACAGCAAAGCAAAGCAATTAAAACCTAAAATAAGAGGTGATTGTGAAACAGTCTTTGCATTAGGACACAGCCAACAAAAATGTTTATTTTGTAACAGAACTACTATGGTCTGAATAATAAATCAGGAGTAAGTAATTACTCATCACCTATTTGGGGATGGAAAAAAAAGCGATGACGCCAGGGAGGCTGGGCTCAGCCTGTCCAAGCCTAACAGCCACACTGGAAATTAATGCAGTGCTACTGCTGGAATTGGGGAAGAGAATTTGCATAATGCAGATCCACAGGTCTCACCCCAATCCTCCCAGCTGTGTCCAGTTGAGAGTAACGGGAAGCCACTATAGCTGAATCAGTGCAATCAAACCCATGTCAGAGACTCAACGTTAAGGTGACTCTTCTGAGACTACGCTCACATTGGAGGACAAGGTATTTTCTGTGGAGTCACTCCTAAACAGCTCAAATCTGCTGAGAGGTAAAAATTGAAATTCAACTTGGTGACCTAATGCAGGAGCTATAATTAAGCAGAATATATGAAAGATATATATATACACACACACACACAATCCTTTATGCCTTTATATAGATAGATAGATACAGATAAATATATGAGCTCTTTGAAAACAAGCTCTACTTGTAAAGATGTTACACTTCAGGGACTAAATGATTCTGGAAGAAACCAAGGGTAACAGCGAAACCCTCGATTTTGCTGACATGGTGAAAAGTAGCAGCAAGCATTGATAGATATGGAGACAAAGAGCCACGTGCAAAGAAAACTCCTTTTGGACAACTTCAGCCATAGGTTGCCATACCAACAAGCTTAAAACAAGGGAACTGATGTAACACTACTGATTAGAGTCTGCTGCTATATACCAGCCTACAACTTTGCCTCGTGTTTTCAGAAAAGGTTTTCTGAGTCTTAATTTATATTTACCTAAGTCTTCATCTGTCTTCACAGATCAGTGTCTCATTTTAGGTACTTTCACAGACCATTTTTGGTTTTGTGTTTCAATTTGTTTCATGCAGCTGAAGCTATCCAAGCAATGGACATTCAGCAGTGCTTTATATTTCTAAAACATCAGCAAATAATACATTTCTACAGTGATAACCACAACCAGCAATTACTCTGGAGTGTGCTAGGGCTACACATAAGACGATGATGCAGCTCAGTTTCATGGCAGACCCATAAAACAAGCTTTAGGTATAGGAATACAAAGGACACCTAACACAACCCTTCCCAAGTGGACAGCTACAGCATACGATCTCGTAGACTCATCCCACTGCATCTTAGGAGTTAGGTGACTTGTCCTTTTGGAAACGTTTTTCAGAGTTCAGTTTTGTTGGTAATTTCCATCTCAACCACAATAATGACCAACCTACCTCCCAGCCCCCCCAGCTTTTGTGTCAACATTGTTCCTTGGATTCCTGCCCTCCCTCCACCTTTGTTATTTATCACTGTAATTTCTTTACAGACAATAATTAGGCTCCCCCCTTCTTTGCCTTCATTGTACAGTAAGAGCCAAAAGTTTTTTGGCTCCACTAGTAAAATACTCTCCATTTCCCCACACTTCTACACTAACCTTTCTTTGAAGCTGCTCCAGTAAACCATCCTCTCTTGAATATGAGTGAGAAGTAGTTGCATCTTATTTTATACATTCAAAGCCTTATTTAGAAGGCTTAAGAGCTCACATCTACTGCAGATAGCTTGCATGCACTCTATTTGCCTTTTTCGTGGTCAGATCACAAGGTAGCTCACAATGATCCTCTGTTCCGCTGCTTTGCCCTGCAGTGGTAGCTGTACAACCTGGCAGTACAACTATTACTTCTCTTACTTTCTGGTTGATAAGCTCCCAGCTTACATCAAGAACTGCTGCTGGTATTCCAAAGTCATGACCTCACTCTTTGTACCACACAATGTTAAATTCCTATTCACCCAAAACCCAGGCTATCCCAGATATTACAATGCTGCACACATCTGTGCCTCCAACATTCTTGACAGCAGCATATCTCATCAGCACAGTGCCATAGTTTTTGTGCTGCTGTCCTTGAAATTCTCTGCTATTAATCTCCTTGGATCCAACAGTATTTTCTTCCCTTCAGTAGACCATTGTCAGCATTGCAATACTAAACCCTACCTTCTCCACCATAACTAACACTTTCCTATGGAGTACTGCACTAAATGCTTTACTTAAAAAAAAAAAACAAACACAAATACATTAAATCTATCACAGTAGCCTTGCCTAAAAGATCAGTTATCACATTTGGCATGAACTTACTTTGTTAAATGTATACTACATTTTATCACATTCTCCACTTACTGCATTGTCTAATAATACTTTCCCTCTAAATTTGTTCCAAAAAACTTCATGCCTCTCAGGCCAGACTAACAAGTTTGTAGTTGCCCAGATAATTTTTCCACATTTCCTTATGTCTATGGGTAAAGCATTTGTTATTCCACAGTCACAACATCAGTTTGACAAATGCATTAAAAATCCTCACTGGTGGAATTCCACTGTGCATTGCCAGATTTTTCAACTTTTTTTCTTTCTTTTTTTGGAATGCAGACTATCTGATAGCTGCATCTTGAGTGCAATAAGTTCTTCAGTCATGCTTCCACCTCAGATGTGCCAGTTCTCACTGTATGCACTCGCTCTCATTAGGCGTTTTGGTTTCACCTTCACACTTCCAATTATCACCTTCATGTAAAAACTAGAGACAAAGTATCAGCTTATTTATTGGGAGACTACAAACTTCAATTGCATCACTGAGAAGCAACCTCGCTTCCTCGTTCCTTGTTCTGTTTTATTTGTATGGCTAAAGAAACTTTTACCTTTTAACTTCCTTTGCAAAGATGAAGTCAGCTTGACCTCTAGATACCCTGAAGGCACTGCAGTGGCTCAAGAAATTTTTCAGTAATCTGTTTTATTCATCTATATATTGACTGAGCTGCAGGACTTTTAGGTTTGGCAGAACACATGGAAGAAGGGATTACTGTAGTACACCGCAAAGAAAAAAAAAAAAAAAAAAAAATCAGGAAAACACTGCCAGTTCTCTAAAATTGTGTCTACTCTGTAGAATTTAGATGACAATTTAGTTACTAAAAGGACATTAAAAAGTCTAATGAAAAGCAAGTATGAAAAGGATTCACTGCAATCTGAGCGCAGCCAAGTCCTAAATTATCATTAGAACCTTATTTTCCCTCTTGAAATCGTGCTTTGACAGCATGCACATATGCTCAGAAGCACTGCAAGCTTGTAGGAAGCAAAGTAATCTGTGAGGGAGGTAGCTTTCAGGGCTGACTCCCTTAACATACGTCACTCATTATTACAGCATTGCTCAGGGAGATACAAGGTGAAATTATATCCACAAATACTCCTGAGATTTCTGAGCTTAAGGATTGTGAGGTTATTGCATCCCATACACTTCCCATCTCATTTGGGGTCATTTCGAATGAACAAACTTTGTTTTATTGTATTACTGAACAAATAGGACTAGAAGATCTGTGGAAATACTTGCTGACTCTTTCATATCCAGTGTAAACTAAGGGATGGACAGTTTGCCCTTCATTAGCCTAACCAGAGTCAAGTCTTGGAGCAAAAAAACGTTTCATAAGGGTTAGACTTCAGACTTAAACTGAGATTTCTGAAACAAGATATCTGTGTGCTGTTTATTGGTACCTTCATTCAGAGCTACCTGTATAATACACAAATGTGGGGGTCATTGGTACAGGCTGGCAGTTCAACATAAGTTTAGTTGATGTGACTTCAAAGCATCCCCTCCATTGCAAAATGACATGAAACAGCACTCAGAGAAAAGGAATGTTTGATCCAAGTATTGTTAAGAGTAACATGCACGTGGGTTGCACATCTATCTTACAGCACCCAGAAATGTTGCGAGTGTGTAGCCTTCGGGATAGGAGCAGGGAAGGGGAAAGCAGCTGTTTCCCCTACCTTCCCACTCCCATAGCGGAAAAGCAAATTGCTATACTCCAGCCTCAAGGATCATAATTATATATAAAGACTTTGATGGTGAAATCCCAAAATAAGAACCAACCATTTGCAAGCTCAATATTTATCAGCATCTTGGACATCATCCAACTCTAATTGAAGAAGGCAACATCTGCAGTCATTGCATCCAGGTCACCTCTTGCAGGGACATTAGCACAGATGCATCGACACATGGACAGGGCTGCTCCTCTCATCCCTCACTTCAGCTTCACTCCCACTTTGGTTGAAGTCATCAGGCTGAGAGCCTTAGCTAAGACAGTCAAGCTTCCTGTGTACTCAGGACTGTGCTGCACATAGCATGAGTGTTACTAAAAAGGGAGCTTTGCAAGGACTTCATTGCAGACAAGTAACATTACGGACATTCCAGCAGATATCCAACTTCTGGAGGTTTTCCTCACCCTCCAGCATCCTGGCTGCACATCTTTCCCTTGTATGCCAACTCTGAGCATGTTCGTCTGAACATGTTGAGGAATATGTGACAACCTCAGTCTAATCACAACATTACTAAAGAATTAGGTACATCAACATGAACATACCACAAAGGTGAGATCACCCTCTCCTCAGTCAGCTCAGCATGCCTAAGTGTGTGCCAGGCAGCTGTGAAAATCCCAGGATTTTTATGCGTAAACTGGCAACTGAACATGCCCACATGCTGCCAATGCTTTAGGTCTCACCTAGCCTCTATTTACAATAGCATCAGATTATCACCAGCTGCAGGAAGGCTATGCACAATCACCCAACTATAGCATCAATGTCCTGCTCCATCTGTGCTGAGTTGCTTGCATAGATATGCATGAAGTTTAATATAACCACCATTAGTAACTGCATGGAAGGTAGAAAATTTAACAGCAAATGCTTTGCCTCAATACTATTACAGACTGTTGTATTCCTACTGCACGGGAAACGCTAAACAAAGATACCAGGTAAGAGCAAGCTGCTTGCTGCAGCCAAGAGCCTCTACACAGCTACAGCCCCAATTACAAAACACCTCATTCTAAGTCAGCATATTGTATCTAAAAATTACATGATGCTACTTCCTTCTAAGAAAGCCTTACAAACAGGCTGGAAACACCTTTACATCAGGGCATCAGAATTTCTACATCAGGTGATACCTGAAGTACCGTTCAACTTCCCTGGCAATCCTACATTTTCACTTCCTCAAAAACACTGAAATTTTGCTTGCTCAGTCTCAATCTAAGGATAAATCAGTCTGGCAAGTCACTGGAAGATTCTTCCATTTGTTTGAGAGTTATAGGAAAGCAGGGAAAATGTTTTTAAATAACAATGAAGTTGAAGCTAGTTTACTGAGCAGTAAGAAAACCCAGCAGAATAGAAGAAAAACCCTCCAAGCTCACTAGGCCTCTCAATTGCCAAAGAAAACTCACAGGGAAGGGGTAGGGGAAGGACAGCATTAGGCAGTTCAGGGGAAAATAGAATCACATGAATAGTCTCAAAGTCATATCCCAAGTGCCACAGGTACTGAGGGATCTGCCTCTCTTCCCTTTCCAGCCTGGGAGAAACTGCTAAGAGAATATGCACAAAAGATTGAAATATCATTGAAATACACTCAGCCTTAACCTGCAGCTGCCAGAATCAGAAGTTTTTCCTAATAGCAGCAACAGAGAAGTACTGCTGAAGTAAAAAAAAAAAAAAAAAACCCACCCATCATGAAGTTCTGTGCATTTGTGATATTTCTAAGTTCAGCATTACAACAGCGTGAGTGCAGTCATTGCTACTGCGTGGATAAAAGTTTAGAAGTTTCAAAACCAGAAGTTAAAAGAAGAACAAATTGTATTTCTGGAGATAGGGATAAAAACAAGCTATGCTAACGTTGTTAATTTAGCATTAGACAGGCTTCATTCACTGTCAGTTTTTCAAATACAAAGATTTGATGCGTATGAAATGGAAAATAGGGGGCAGAGATAGGACTAACTAGCACATCATCTTAAGTGTCAGCTTAGCCCCAAATTTCTTAGCTGAAGATTGATAAACATCAGGCATTAGGAGGCTTAAAATTAGGCCCATTTCTCCCTTCAACATGTGAAAATTAAAGTGAGCTCTACTGTAAATAACCAGCACTTTCCAATGATTACTGCCACCCTACTGCATCCAAAAATATCTGAATGACATCTCTCTTCACTCTCCAAAGGTAACTGCATCTTCATTTTGCCTAATACAGCTTTAAAAACCATCATACCAGGTGCCTTATATTTGGAAAATCTTGAAAGCTTTCAGATGTACAAACACCCTTCCCACCACTCTTGGCTTATCTTTTATTTACCCTACTGGGTATACAACAATTGATGCTTCTTCAAAGCAAGGACTTCCCAGCTGATTAGCTCTGCTGAGCTGGCTAAGCTTATTAAAGGTGATTAATGCATTCAAGTATTTTTCCCCCCCGCTTGTTAGTTCAATTTCTTGCTCATTATGCTACTTGTCTTTTTATATTAAAACAGACCACCTGGATAGCAGAGAACTTCATAATCTCAGTCCAACAAGATCAACACCTGTTGTACGTGTAATTAATCATAAGGTACTCCACGGCTGTACTCAGTTAAAACGCTAAGACCATCTAACAACAGAAGCAGTACATCACATTAGCAATCAGCTTTTGAATCCTTAAAATGCAGTTAAAAAAAATTCAGAGAAGTGAGTCAGTACAAAGGGTCTCATAATTATTCTCTCTCCATATTTAGGAGTCCATATGGCATTTGTGACGTATAAAAGTCAGCATACAACCTTCTGATGAAAAATTCAGTTCTAAAAAAATTCACATTCTCCTGGAGGCTGAGAAAAATCAAATGGTCTTTCTGTCAATGACACTTTCCCTCTGCATGAAGAAATCAAAGAGAGCTTTTGGATATTACATACAAGAAGAACCTAGAGGTTCAATATACTTTACTAGTCTGAACACGGATTGGGAACCACAAAGTCCAATCATATCTCCGTCTTTAACTCACTGTGTGGTTTGGCAAGTAGCTTAACTACTTTGACTGCGTTTCTTCATCTGCACAATGTGGGAAAAAAATACTAACTTGATTGGAATTTTGCAGGATTTAATGTATATAACATGACTCCAAATACTAAAGCCTTGCATGAGTTTTATCAGCTTAGCCATAGTGCATTAAAAGGGAAAAAAAATGTGATCTTTTTACTGTGAAAAGAAAAAGATCTCTCTCTGATCCACAAGGACGAGATTCGCTGTAAAAGATAAGACCAGAACAATGATAACTGTTTGTTTAAGGAATTACAACAACATAATACAGACAGGAAAAGCAGAAGCCCATTGACACCAGCAAACAAATCACCCTGTGCCATTATCCAAAAAATCATTGCTAATCCGAAAGTTCAGGACATCAGCCTAACACATAGGTTAAGACAAGAGGTAATGGCCTCAAGCTGCACCAGGGGAGGTTCAGGTTGGATGTTAGGCAAAATTTCTTCTCAGAAAGAGTGGTGAGGGGTTGGAACAGGCTGTCCAGGGAGGTGGTAGAGTCACCGTCCCAGGCGGTCTTCAAGAAAGGGGGGGGGGGGATGTCCAATGAGCCAAGAGCAGCCACAGGTACGGGTTGACAGTTGGACAGGATGATCTTATTCATCTTCCCAACCTTAACGATTCTATGATTTTAATATATCCGCCCAAGCTTTCATACTAGGAACTTCAATAAGGCAGACTGAATAAAGAAAGACAAAGCAAATCAGAATCCCAGACCCTGCTAGCACCTGTAAAGGCCCTCAAGACTGACCAAAACCATATGTACTATGCACAATCCACAGCCAAGGGTGGGTTCTGGACGGTCCACGAGGCTGAATGCAAAGATGATGCCTGCGTTTTGTAGTAGTAGTTATGTTTTTCCTAGAGAGATATAGGTTCTTAGGGGATGAGGAGTTTTGTGGTTTGTATCACATCATGACCTTCAGCTGAGCAGGTGTGGAGGGGTTCGTCCCAAGATTGCAGGTTCCTTTATTGCCAAGAGTATGCAGGTCCAACCTCGTACATAAGTTAGATTCATAAATCTGTCCTGCTGAACGTGCAGCCCACACTGCCAAGTTTAACAACCCTAGCTGAAAATTCATTCAAACTTACTCAGACCATATGAAACGTAGCACAGAGCAGAAAAGTCCCAAGACAAAAATACTCCACACTTCCTTTTCTCCTTGTTCCCATCCATCCCATTTTCTAATCAGTCACTTGCTAATTATTTTTCCCCACTCAGTAACTTTTGATAAAGATTTTCTTTCATTAGTAGCATACAAGAAATGGACCCAAATTATCTTTCAAAATGTGAAAGCATGTGTGGATCTGCTGTGATTTCTGCCTCCATTTTTTATTTTGCGTCTGTATTTTCTGTTCACAGACAAATTTCAAGAAAGCCAAGAGATCCACAGATACACACATGCCTAAAAGCAAGTAGCTGACTACATAGCTGATTTCAAATGGCTTGATGCCTCGCCTCCAGACTGAGAGAAAGCCTTTAGGCCATATAATAGTAGAGCAGGACATATATCACACAAGCTGAGGCAGGCAGAAGGTCCCACCCATCCTTCCTGAACAATCCTCATTGTTATCACCTGCTCAGCACTGAGCTGCAACCAGCTCATTACCGCATCTGCCAAGAGCTAGGGAAGCAGAGGAACACTTGAGCACAGATCCAATGAGAAGAGGATTAGAGATACAAGTATCAACCAAGCTTCAGTGATACTGCAACCCACATCATTTTCATAACCTTCCATCTTGGATGCAGGGAAGGATGAGGAATTTGCAGGCAGTCTTTCGGATTTACATGTGGCAAGATTCAACTCCATCCTTTCCACAGCATCCTGTTAAAACTGAATTATCCTCCTAATTAATGACAGCAGCAAAGACCCTAGTGCAGATGGAGCAGAAATGGCTTCTAAGGATCACATTGTGCCAGACACTCGTAGCAAAGATCACATGTGCAGACAGACACACTCCTGAACTCTGACTGGTGCAAGAAGTGTCTGGGAATCTAAACAATTCACATTGGTTTCTGCAGATGTCTCACTAGCTATCTAAAACAAAATGATATCAAAAACCTTGTCAAAAACCTTGGCGTGTTTAATTTTCAGTTGCCAATTTCAGTTTTGTCACTCTCAGCAATTTATGACTATGCTGCCAGTGCTGCCTGGTTAATTCCACTACAAATTCACCCTTCTGTGTTTGGGAGAAATACGTAATCTACATAACACAAAAGTGCAGTATTTCCATACTCCTCTGGCCAGTCTAGGGCTTCCACAACTCCAAAGAATCAAAAATATCAACTTCCAGCCCCATTCTTCCAAATATTACTATTATTTTTAAATAGACGCTGTCTCTCAATGGCTACTTTTCTATCTTTCCTGGTTAATTGTCTCTCTCACTTGTACAGTTTTTCCTTCCCGGAGGGACTTGGGCTTTCCTGCCACCTTTAAGCATCACCAAGCATGCCAGGAAACGTGGGTGGACCATGCACTGATAATACTCAGTTCTGGAAAAGAAAGCATTAGCAACGCACACACAGCCATGAATCAGTTGTGAACCAAACTCCTGTTGGTGCAATTGGAAAGCTTGGGGTACACTGCATTCTTCAGCTATATTATCAGAATACTATTGTAACACAATAAATGTCAGGGATGGTAGGGGAGGAGAGATGCCATTTGAAGCATTTCAGAGATGCACTGATTCTTTTTACAGATGGAAAAAAAAACAGTTTTGTATTTCTCTGCATCTTTTCCCAGACAGATTTTCTGTTTGTTGCTGATAAAGTGGAATAGAAAATGAGAAAAGATTTGCAAGCTTTTCACATTCCCTGTAGAAGTTTAATTTGGAAAGTTTACAGCAATAAATAAAGCATTTCACTAAATCTAATAAAAAAATTTTAAAAGGAAGTTTTTGCTTTGAAAGATGAGATTTTTTTGGAAGATCTGCTTATTTATACTGCCCAAGCCAGACTATGGTATTTATCCTCTGGATAGCTCACTCCTACCCTTTTATTTCACATTTGGTATGGCATTGACTTTAATTTCATGAACTGCTAATAAAGAAAAAAAGAAAATTCACTGAACCTTCCCAGTCTTCATTAACTAGCCTGAAGTCTCTCCCCAACTGCCATCTTATCTAACCTTCCCACCAAGCAACTTTCACTTGCCATTCCCAAAGTTCTCCAGCTCCTATTTTCACACACCTGAAGCTATGAGAATCTCCTCACAAGTGCATACCTAATGCCAATAAAACAACACGGTCATAATGATACAATTGCCAATCCCGATGGACGGCAGGAGGAACAGTGAGGGGACAGAGCACCTTGCACCACAGCTCCCATATGGACTAGTGTCGCAGTGCCTAGCAATTTGCTATCCATGGGATGATGGTTTGGGTAGGGCACAACATTTCCAGCCCAGCTGACAGTCATCACCGTGCAAGCCACCAGCCGCCACCACAGCCCGGGGATTCAGCAGAGGAATCAAGGACTGAGCTACTCCTTCATTTTACAGATGGTTCATTAACTGGGTGGAAGCACACGAGAGCACTTGGAGAGCGATAGGAAGAGGCAAGGGGCAGGAGAATTAGTCTGAAGTTGTTTGGCAGCAGCTTCCAGATGAACTAAAAATCGCACACAGCAAAAATAGCAAGGGTGCATTTGCCAGCTGAGAGTAGCCATGTGCCAAGTTTGAGGTCTTAAAAATTAACTGCTTTTGAACTATACAAGAACAACAACAACAAAGATCTCTTATTTAAGCTCAAAAGATTTTTCATGCCTATCTAAGCTACTAATGAGTAAAAAGGAGGAAAGGAAGACGCTATCTGGAGGCAGAGAATCAGAAGAGTCAACCCCTAAGCAGTATGTTTGATTATATATTAATATTAGGGGTTTAATTACACTAAACAAAATTGAAGCATCCATTTCAGCTTCCCTAATAAATAATTCACTTCTCTCTTTCTAGGAGTTCTCACATATCTCTATTCAAACAACTGCTCGAAAGTACGATTTACTCAGACGCTCTCCGATCCATTTCTAGGGCAAAAACACCAAGTACCAGTGAGAAAACTCCTCTGCAATAGAAATATCTTGAATATACTTGAAAAATCCCTTAGAAGTCAGCCTTTCACGTCTGCTAATTTGTGTGCTGCTTCTAAGACATTTCTATTTCAGGTTTCAAGCACCCCTACAACATACCATGGCTTGCTTCCAAAGACTACAGAGCTCAAAAGTTGAGACCTTTACAATGTAAGAGCTTGTGGAGTCACAGAGTAACTCAAAATACAATGCAAGAACCAGCTGTGCTTTCCACCACCCCCCCTTTTTTTTTTTTCCTGAGACACATTACTACTGTATTTTTTTTTAACATATATACGTATACCTGTGTGTCTGCATATATACATATATGTACTTCAAAAGCCTAAGCTTCGAATAATGGATATTACAAATGCACAGCTTGAGGCAGTAGTATGGATTGAAATACCAAAACCTGAATTTTTATCATGATTTCTTTTTTACTTACACACATATGCATATTCATACATCTATTATACATAAATAAAATTTGTTAACATCTTGAATTGCTGACCCAATACCAGAATTACTAGCAGCTCCTCTCACAAAGGACACTGCAGAACCCTTTCAGTTTCTACTTTCAGTAATTTTTTCAAGCATTCAAGACAACATTTTGGATGCTCAGCTGTGATTACTTTGCTAAAATGTAATGCTACATACATTAACGAGTTTAATTCTTGGAATGCCAAAATGGTTTCTCTTTCTTTTTAGCCATAATTTGACAGTGAGAATTGTGAATTTACCTCCCTGCCAAAATAAGTTTACCTCCTAACCAAACAGGGCGTTTCTTCCACAGAAAACCATGAATGACTAACTATGAAAAATGAAAGTTGGCAGGTAGCCTTTCTGAACTTATGTGCTTCCTGACCCCACCAGAGAGAGTTAAGCTGGGTCAATATACAAGTGGCAGAGGAAGGGAAGGTTGGTGTGCTTCCAGAAGTGCAGCCTCCCTTTCCCACAGCCAGCAGCAAAGCAGTGCTCCTGTAACACGTTTTTGAAGATCACTGTGTTGGAGCTGTTTGCAATAGGCAAATATTTCATTTTTCACTTCCACGAGCCCAGAGATGCAAGCACGGATGCCCAAGCCAGCTCCCATTCTGCCTGGATTTCTCTAGCACAGTCGATATTCTGCTCAAAAATGATGTGCGTGTTGCAACTGCACGACCTACCCCAGCACTGGCTGCATTTCAACACTCAGTGATGGCAGCCATTTCAAAGCTGGGTAATGGGAAGCATTAGCAGCCCTTGACAGCTTTTGCTTTTGGAGAGCTTCTGAATATGAGGCTGCGGGTCCCACTCTAGGAAAGAGAGGACAAACTGGAGGTTAAACTCTTCCCTTCCTCTCAACTGCCCTTGCTATAGCACACAGTAGGCTTCCTCTTTTCTCCCTTCCTATTTAACTTGAGTCGTCTTATTCCTTTACACCCTCACGCACCACATCCATGCCTCTCCCAGCCCTGACACTCGCTTTATCACAAGCGTGGCACACAGAGTTGAAGGCAGGAGCACGTGGGTGCAGTGGGGACAAGAGGCATACTCTGAATCTGGCAAGCACAATGGAGACCAGCTCCTGTGATCCTTTTCTCGTGGCTGCAGAGGACTTCACCAAAGGCTTTTAGGCCTTTTCAGAAATGGGACAGTGCTGCCCAGCACTCAGAAGTCAAAGAAACTTTCACATTTCCCATATAATTCACTCAATTCATGCTGCCTACAGTCACTGACTCTTGTCAGCTGATTTGTCTTTTTTAATTACATATTTACAGTGGAAAAGGAAAACAAGAGTTTGTTCTCACATCTCTGGTCCTATCACATCAGAGTGCTTATCTCTTACCCTGTGCTTACCTAAGCTGCAAGCTATACATTCAGAACACTGTTTTGTTCAGAGTAGTACCTCCTTGAGAGCTCAATAACTCTTGACAGCATAAACATCTACCAAAATTAATGAGATGGTTTGGAAGCTGCCTGTGAGAAAGCTGAAAATCTCACCAATTAAAACTTGCTGAACTGGGAGTGTGGTGAGTTATGACCGATGTGGAAGCTGCCACTACTTGCAATGCAACCTTCTTTCATTACTGTGAATGCATGCATCTGGAACCATGGCTTTTATTACCAGCAGCAATTGCATAAGCAGAATATTCCACTGCCTCTACTGAAACTGCCTAAAGAAATGAGAAATCTTTTCCAGCAGGCCAATGGCTAGAGAAGCACCATACCCTCATCATACAGTAAAATACACATTAGAGGAAAAAAAAAAAAAACAAAACCAAACAACACGTGAAGATCATTTTCAGAAGATGTTCACAATCATCTCTCCCACTTATTCTATCACCAGTGTTGTCATGCATCTACTCGCCCAGGACCTCAGAATGCTGTAGCTAACTTGAAGTCCAACCTCACCAAGGCTTGGCCACCTCAGACAGATGCTTGACATTCTACAAAGCACAGAACACTTGTCTCAGTTAAGTCCCTGGAAAGCCATCATTGTTATAACTGCTATCTAGATAAAGAGTGTTGTGAGTTTGGGACACGTTTCTCAATATGAGAGATTTGTAGGTTCCCCTCTTTCCCTACAGACATTTCCCCACACAAATATTCTAAGCAGATCTACCACAAGGAAAGACGATCAACCAACCAAGAAGGAGGTACAGCAAGTAGCACAGTCCAGACAAAGGGACAGAAAAAGGGGCCCATTACGCAGTGCTTTGAGATGGCTTCATGAACACCTGAGATGGCAGCAGAGGAATCCCACGAGCAGCTAGTATTTCATGCTATAACAATCTCTGAAAAACTCCTAGAAAAGGGTGCGGAGGCATTGGAACAGGCTGCCCAAGGATGTGGTGGAATCACCATCTCTAGAGGCATTCAACAATCCATTCAACAAGATGTGGCACTTTGGGACATTGTTACTGGGCACGATGGGGATGGGCTGACAGTTGGACTGGATGATCATAGTGGTCTTATCGAACCTTAATGACTCACTGAAGCCACCTGATGAAGAAACAGCCACATCTCAAGTAGCTGACCTCTACCAACAATTAAATACCTGTCCAAGCATTAGTCTGATGATCACTTCCCACTGTGAGGAAAGGAAACAGATGAACAACGCTTCGCAGGTACAACAGGTGATGTTCCAGTATATCCTCAAATTTTCTAATCCTCCTTCTCAAGCTTTTTTCTCTTATCATAGTAACTTGACATCCATTACTGTTTTGTTGTTAGAGTGAAATGCATTAACTTACTGAACAAATTTCAGTCCATCATGAGTTGTCCGCAGTCATGTTTGTGGCTGTCTTTAAAGTCACTCAGCAAATTCTTTATGTGAAAAATAATCACGCCGGTAGGCAGCTTGTGCACATATTGCTAGACACTTGATACTTAAGTCTTTTTGGTCAGTTTGAACAGACCCATTTGTCTTTTTTTTTTTTTTTTTTTAAAGGAAATGTTTCTCAAAAAATAAAACAGATTAAAGGGGAATCATGCATATTCACAAATTCACAGTTTGTTCATAATGAATATTTTACACAAGAAAATCCGCTCCAACCATTCATCTAAACTTTTTGAGAAAATGAGCCCTTCTTAGAGTAGAGGCAAGGGCGTTTTCTGAGAAGCAGCAGGTCAATTGTAAAGCAAAGGTAAATTTATTCTGAAAACCACAACAGCTCAACTTCTAAAGGAACTCCAGTTTCCTATGAACTACTTCATTTTATTTGATACCACCTTACAGCTCAGCTACAAGGTAGGACCAAAGAGATGCATTCAGACTATGAGCAACTTAGCTTGTTTTAGATTCATGACTCCCCTTTCCATCTGAATTTCCATCTCAGATATGTTTGCATTCCCTTTACGCTCTGCATTCCACTTCTGAAAAGGTGGTATTTCACTTGTGGATGAAATGATGATACTACGTGATCATTCCTGCAGAGTATGCATTTATAAAAAAAGACCTTCATTTATCAGCAGTTAAGCCTGTAAAATATGAGGCAATCCCTTAAGGCTCCAGGGAAGTTCTACTGCTACGCTCCGATATAGCAACATCATGTTTTTGCTGTATCCTGATAGACAGGGAAGATGTTCCATTGACAGCAGAAGGCTCTTAGTGGTTACACCTTTCAGCCGAAGGCTGATCAGAACGGAGTATCTGCTCTTATCTGGAAACATCAGCTGTAAAGATTTCAAGTATACATGTCATTTTTATGCAAGTTGAGCCTTCACTTGTAGCTATTTTAGCCTTGAAAAACATCCTCTTTAGTGGATTATTCGCAAGGTGGCAGCTGATCAGAAAGCTAGATGCACCCTAGGAAAACAACAGTAGCACCCAGCTCGCACTGAGGGTCAGCTTTCTGACCGTGCAAGATGCTCCGTTGCAGTGCAATTTCTATTGCATAAGTCAGCTCTTAGATTGCCTCGCTGTTGTCAGGGGATGTGCGACAGATTCACAATTTTCTGCGCTTGACAGCCAGAGTACTTGTCACTTAGTTCCATCTGGTAGAGAGATAACATTTCATTAATGTTCATGCTTAACCTTATAGCTCAGTGCTTTGACTCGGCAAAGTCCTGAGAATCTCGGAGAAGGTGCGGAACCCTCGGCACCCCCCTAACTGCACACATTTCAGCTGCGTGCAGCATCAAGCCTCAGCCTTCCTTGGGAAACATGCAGTATTTCCTCCCCCTGGTTCACTTCTGGATTCTTTCAGTTTTAAAACTCTCTCACAGAATAAACCTAAAATCCGTTGTAATTGGCCAGGTCGCCATTCTCAATACAGATGGTGCAAAATAATTTTACTAAAAAAAGACCTGCTCAGCTGACTGGACAGGAGATGTCCGTGGATATGAAACAAATGCTTACAGGTCTCTTGGGCACCAGGTTACATATTTCTATGGCTTCAGCAAATCAAACCCTTCAGTCCTGTCACCGCATTTAGTATGGATTATCCTCGGCCTTGACATTTGGAAATGAATTCAGCAAGCAGAGCCAGGATTCCCCGGCTCCCTCCCCGCTCTGGCACAGGCTTTGGCTCTGCCTCTGCGCAGAGAACCCAGGTTGTCACAGAGACCCGACACGGGACCAGCAGATCCACCCACACACAGACTATCCCCCAACAGCCTTCCTCACAGGAATGAGGTCCGAATCCGACCTTGGTCAAGACACTTAACCTCTGTTAATCCACCTGTGAAATGGAACTAATGAAATGCAGGGCTATTGTCAAGCTTAATTATTTAATACTCTTTCAGGTACCTAGAGATCCTTGTGGGAGAGGCAGTGTACAGCTGCACAGCATTACTATTTTATTAAATGAAGTACCTATCAGTATTCCACCCTCAGCAGAAGGACTGCTGAGACTGAATTGCCTCTTCACATTAGTTGTAAGCATTGATGAACAAAAATACATTAAGGAGGGGTGTCAAGGGAAATGAACTTATGCTTCACCCAGCACTTCTGAAAAAGCGATGTCACAGCCTTTGAAATGAAACTTGTCGGGGTTTGTGGGGAAGGGGCTGCAGCTGACCACCGATTTGGGGCTTGCTGCTTCCTTTAAGGAAACAGCAGATGAGCAGGGAAAAGTTTCTGGTACTGTCATATCCGCACTCAGGTTTTCCAGTCTGAGTGGCCCAAATGCGCTGCTCATCCATTAAAAGAAATGAGATGCACAGTATAAAACTTGAATGTCAGTAATGCACAGTATCCGAGAAAACAAAGGCTTCTTGGACAATAAGTTACCCAAATTACAGCCACACATGCTGCAGGGGGAAGGACAGATGGTACAAGAACTGGAGATAGAAGAAACAGATTTGTGACCACAAGGAAAGAATCAGCAGACATTTCTACCCAGCTAGAAATATCCAATATTCAGCAAAGAAATACCGAGGAATCCTTCTTCGGGGAACAGAGAAGGCGGCCTGAGGGGTACCAGAAAATAGGTGTTTTTACAATAGGAATTTTACAGCTACGAAAGGAGGTCTTTCAGCTTTCCTAAAAGGGCCAGTAATACTGAAGACTCCACAGTAGGAGACACGCACCTCACTGAATTTACTTTACACACAGACAACAGGCTGGTAAGCTCCTCCCCAAAAACACAGCCATGAGACAGAGGCAAAACTGAGTGGGAGGATGAAGTCACCTGGCAAGTCTCCACCGGTGATGATACCTTTGGAATAAGTGACACAGCATCCCATTGTACTACACGGGTTATATAAGACTTCAGGGAAATGTAAAAGCCCAGATGGGGGAACATTAGCCCGTGTTTGTTTTAGGCCACCAAGTCACATCAGGGAGCAGGATGAGTTAATCCTTGAATGCTTGTTTAATGTGCAGAAATAAAGACTGCATTACATGTGACTCCAGTTTGCTGGAAACCCCCACGGTTTGTAATGAGACCTCTCTGAAAATTAGAGGCAATTTTTAAGAACGCTTTCGTGCACGCAAGAACCTTTAGATGAGGAGTCTCTATTTTGTATTTACTTTTATTTTGAGGGTACAAAATGAACTCATTTATTAAACTGCCTACTGGCAGGCACCAAAAGGAGTGGCTTTGACCCAAACACATCCAGCATAGGTGCAGGCAGTATTAATCAGCAACTGCCTCACCTTCTGCAAAAATGAGTGGGAAGAAAAGCCCAATGCAAAAAAACATCAATGAAAATTTGAAGTTCTTCATAAGGCAACAATTAGGACATAAAAACCAATGGTTCCTCCTAAGTACAGGAGGAAACCATTTCTGCAGTTTCTGAGTTTCTGCAGTGTTACTGAATTTCACCATTTCCCCATAACAACTAACCTCTACTAATTCTACTAGCAATGAAAAATATTTATCGTTATCCAGACAACTTTTAACTAAAAATACTAAGATGACCTGAAAAATATGCATTTTCCTAATTTTGCTGTTATTTTTAGACTTCAGAAAACCAGGCCATTTCCAAGAGGTTAAAAAAAAAAGTATTCAAAATACAAATACTTACTGAAACCAGAATACTAAGAATCAGACAGCCAGAATGTAATCAAAAACCCAGTAAATCTGTTTAAGTACATCCAACAAGAAGGATCAAGTTTGGATTTGAATCAGTGCTATCCAATATGATTTGAAGAAGACATAAATTGTAACTATGAAATACATAAATTCTTTGTAGAGGTGACAAGATCAGTGCAGCTGCTTTTGGAGAGTGTTTGTTTTTTTTTTTTTTCCAACATTTGGTCAAATACGGTGTTCTGACTTCAGAAGGCTATAACAGTATAACAACCAGTAGTACACACATCCCCAACCAACATATAATTAGAAATGGCATAGAAAGGAACTGCAGAAGGGTTTCTGAGCCATTCAGAAGCTAACCTGGACTCATTCACACAGTACACTTCAGTGCAGACATGCAAAATTACATGAACAAGGAACCCCTATAGAATGAGGAAACAGGTGCTCCCACGGCGCTAAAAGTTGATGCAAGAAAAGTCACTCAAATTGTGTCGTGTGGTTGTTTCTTTATTTGTTGTTGTTTCTTTTTTGCATGCATTTTTAATATTACGGGATGTCAACTGACCATACGCAAACTAAAAGAAAATCGAGACAGAAGCAGCTTTTCAGGTGGTGTCAGCATAACACTGCCAGACCAGCTGAAGGCACAGCTCTTAAGGTTCATAAATGGCATTTGAAGCACTGGACAGACAGCACCATGCAAAGTGAGGTATCTCTGCATACTGGTGATGAATCACTGCCTTGTTCCAATTAAGACCAAAGATAAACAAAGGAAAGGACACGAGTCAATACAAAGTGAAGATAAAATACACGTGGATACAGTGATATCCCCTTAAAATCTATTTACAGTGATAGTTTTCCTTCTTCCTCTTACTCTCTCACCCCAGAAGTCTGCATTACTCACATTGATCTCACTTGGAATGGTAAGGAATCTGCTGAAATCATGCATTTAGACTTACTTTTGCACACGTGACAAAAGTTGGTCATCAGTTATTTGCTTGGTTGTTCCTTTCAGCAACTCAAGAGTGCCATAAAGGCAGAAACACCTTCAAGCTTTATCAGGTAGAATCTGACAATTCCCTCTGGTAAAGCCACAGATACAAATAAGCATATCCTTAACACGCATTAGTCTGCTGCTCATGACAGTGTAGGGGTGACCTACAGGCTAAGCGATCACCCTATGCCCTCTCTCCTTGAACCATCTCAAGGTTTCTACCACCCCAGAAGTTGCATTTCCTGTTCCAGTTCTTCTGCTTATACTTTGGGGAACATGGTAACGTCAGGCGTGACAAATGCTACGCTTAGTTCATACACAGTGTTTTGCTTTACCCTGTTACTTTTGACAATCGAAGGGAATCAATTACTGACCCAACTCCCAAATAAAGGAGCACACATACTTCTCTAAAACAGGAAAGAATGTTCATACACTGAAAATGGGTTAGATATTATCCTTACAAAGTTAAAAGAGGCCGAAGACCAAATTCAAGCATTGGAGTCCCAACTATCACCTTGACTCTGGTGTTAGTTCGTCACATTTCAGGTCAAGTCCACTCCTTTCAAGGTAAATTGGGAATGAGGAAGCCAGCCCTACAGCCAAAGCGGATGAGGCAGTGTGAGCCTAGCGGCACAAGCAGGAAGACAGGCACAAACTGGACCCTTGCGGAACCCAGCAGGAAAGTCAGACACCACACATGGACACCTCACACCCCACTACGAACAGGTGTAAAAAGCTCTTGAGCTGTTGGCTCCAACTTAAATAATACAAAGAACTTGGGAAGGGGCAATAAAAGCCAAAGAAATCTGTCTGCTGCAATTAGCCCAGTCATACTCTTCCCTTTTTGGGTTTTTTGGATCATTGCCTAGGAAAGCATTCTCAAACCCAAAAATTTCATGACTGATATAAATTGTCCAGTGACGCAGCTGAGGGCATATCGCTCCATTATTCCTCTCTACTTAAAATGTTTAAGCCATTAACTTGGAAAGAAAGTGCAGCCTGACTTCAGCAGCCAGTCAAGCACATCATGAACAAATACTGGCTAGTTACAGAGTAGAAGCCTCGTGAGCAACTCATCGGCTGAAAATTGTTCAGAAGCAATTTGGCAAACACTAACAAGTTACAAAAAAAGAAAGAAAGATTGGATTATGAGGGATTTAGAAGTGGAAAAAATAAAGGTAGATTCTGCCATAAATTACATGATCATCTCTAGTAATATGTGAAAAGACTTATCCATTTTGATGTCTGCTTATTCTTTTATTGTTCCAGAAGAGACAAAGACATGTTGCTACATGGTATTTAGCATGGTATTCAGTAAAAGCATTGCTCTTGTCTTAATGCAGGTTTCTCAGCAAAATCATACTTAAAGTTATGTTATCTAATCCCACAGCTGGCTAATCTTCTGTCAAATTTCATACCCTCTGGTTTTGAATCTGACAGGACAGGATCTATTACCCTACAAGTTCCTGAACACACATTCAAACTTTCTGCCATCCCCAAATGCTCCCAGCATTTACTACTTGGACCTCCACAAAGAATGGTAGCCTGAAGCAACATTTGTTTCAGGGCAGGAACCAGTGGGAAGATAGAGCCTGCATCCCAGCAGCCAAAAAGCCGTCAATACACGAAACAGTTTTCTTCACAGATGCAACATTTGAAATGATTGTTCCCTCTATGGTTACATAGGTAACAGAATACCTTTTCCTGTTGGATCAGCATCCCATTTTTGACCTATGTAAGTCCAGATCTAAAAGACATACAAGCCACTGTAGGCAAGGCTCCCTCCAAGCCAGCAGCAAACCTGAATTCTTTGGAAAGCAATGCTGTGGATAGCGTTATCTGCAGTATCTGAAGTGTCCAGATAGTGCAATGAGAGGAGAACTGGGGGCAGGGGGGCACTCTGCATGGCTGCCACTGTGAATGGATCTTGAAGTGTATAGACAGCATATCTTTTCTCCTCCCCAAAGGCTGTAAGACACTCCATTGCTTGCGATAACACATATTCACAGGCTACTTCAACCCCTGAAGGAGGTACTTAATGAACACAAATAATATAGGAATAGGTCTTCTGCTGGGATTCCAGCCTCTGCTTGCTGATAGAAAGCCTTGTTTCCCATAGCTGCTCGACTCTGGCAAGATTTCTAAAGGCATCAAAAAGAAAGAACAGCACAAACCCAAACGCATACCCAGATCCAGGCTTAGCTGTGTTTACTTTAGACATCTCTGTTATCAACTGCAAGTTACCAGAGGAGCCAAGTATATTGCATTACCAGCCCTGCTTTGCAGCGGTAAAGCTTAAGCACAGAGCAGCTAATGGATTTGCCCACGGTCCTGCATGTGACCTGACCCACCCCCAGCACGTCCTGCAGCACTGACCTTGCGTTCCCCTTCATTCCCTCATCACGGAGGCATTTCTGCACCATCTCCCACACCTTCTCTCATGCTTGGAACAGCTTTCCAAGCTCTAGTCAGCACGCATCAGCCCCTCACCTCATTCAAACTGCTCCTGAGAAATCCCTTTGCCTACAGACATCAAAGAGCAGGCCCTGTGCTGAGCTTGTCATTCACACGGCATGAGAATCTGGCCTCCCATGTTGGTATAAATGAAGGAGCCAATAAAATATAGGTGCATCTAAACTCAAACCATGAATCCACAAGCTGTAATATCCTGCCCCGCCCTTTTCTGCTGTCAGTTATATCCTCATTTATCACATCTGCCATTTAGGCCAGCAAGCAATTCATGAAAGGCACCCAGCCTCTGGCTGTTTCCTAAGATATACCTAGAGCAAACACAGGGATTATGCAGCCAGATAGAGAGCCCCGAGTCTCCCGCTGCAACAGCACAGTTAGTTTCAGACAGACTGACTAAAACGTTGTGAATGCATGAAAGCAAATGGAAACATTCTGTTTTGAAAATGTGATGTCTGGGCACTTTCCCGTGGTTGAACTTATTTTTCTAAGGAGTGTTTGTCTCAAGAGAAGCTAAGCCTGCTGAACCTTTTCCAAGACTACAGAAAGCATATCAGTCCAGATGCCAGTTGTCCCAGTGAGTTTTTCCTCGCTGTCCCCAGGCTGTCTGACCTCTCCCCTCCGCCAGCAGAGCCACCCAGAGCTGAGTCTGTTCCAGCACTGTGGTCCGCAGAGGTCAGAGGTACCACACGGCCACAGCTGCTATCAGACACCTCCACAGGGTCACAGCCTACAGAGAAACCGGGGCACGCTTCTCAGTGCTTTTCTATTACTATTATTTCTATTACACAAATGTTTCTCCTTTGTTGCCTCTGGAGTATGCCACAGAGCAGAGCAATCCGTCATTGCTGGCTCCTAGGACATTTCTGCCTTGCACAAAAACGAGTGGATCCAACAGCAGAGACTCATCCCAGGTGCAAGTCATTGGAACAACCAGCAGCTTTGGGATCTTGTTTGCTTACTGAGGGGAGGAGAAAGAAGCAGCATCCTCCCATATGCAGATGTGACCCTCAGTCCTCCCAGCCCAGCTGTGCCTCTACCTGCCTCCAGCTGTCTCATCTCCCTCCAGTTCAGCTGGATAAACCGCTTGCACCCCAGGTCCACCCACCAACACCTCCCATCAGCAACCAGTGCTTTCAACTAGCACAGCTCACTTGAGCTATGCCCAGGAGCACCAGCATGTTGTTTCTCTGAGCATTCACCCCAGGGGCTCAGAGGCAGTCCAGGGCAGCACTACTGACTGACCTCCTAGGTCAGCATAGCCCTGATCACACACAGGGGCTCTTCCTTGCCTGAGAAAGAATAGGCACAACGCTGGGCTCACGCCACCAACAAGGGATCTGCATTCAGGTCAGCAGCAGAGCTAATGGTAATTGCACTGCTCCTGGTATGACTTCAGTGCAAAGGTCATTAGCTGCAGATGCACAAATCAGCTGATTTGCATCTCTCTAAAGTGGAGCTGTAAAAATACTTCAGAGAATTACCACAGGGTGAAAGGAATCATTCTGGCAGAGCTGTGATGAAAAATGTGATCTCTATCTATGGGCACCTTGGCTGCCAGGCCATCTCAACCCATCCCTGACCTGCAGGGATGGATTTCTTAGAGGAGACAAGAGCAGAAGTTCAGCATCTGCTGACAGCAGTGAGTTGGTTTTGTGGGGCGAGTGCCACAAGGGAGAGAGCAGCCACCAACCATCGACCTCATTTGCTTTCTCTTACAGCTACTACTAAATTGGGCTGGATTAACGTGGACAAAGAACTGAAGCTTAATGCAATTCCTTGAACAATCCAGACCCAATAACCATTGTAATTTGGGAGAGATTCACCTCCAGAAGGACTTGCTGACATCAAGCAAGCTCCAGCATCTCAGAGCAGTTCAAGCAGTTTGTGATGCTGCACTTGCATGTCTCCCTCAACCAGCATCCCCTCCTCTCTCTACAGAGAGAGATGAACTTAATTAACTATAGCAATTAATCAGGCATCTCAACTCCACCCAACCTCAAACGTCACCTCTCAGCACCTGCTTCACCATAAGGTGATCTCCATAATATGCAGTAATTATTCCAAGGCCTCACATGACTTTAGGCAAACATGCCCCCAAGTGGACCAGCCCCATGGGAAACGCTGAATCTTGTCCATAGAACAAGCCTCTACTGCTGCAGCTCAGAAAAGGCATGCTGTTCTGAGCGTACCAACCAACGCTGGCAGGATGCGGATATCCACTTATTTGGAAACAAATGCATTAATACTGAGTGTTAGGTATCCCTTCGCTAGCTTCTCCTTGGATCTCAGTGTGCAGCCAATGAGGACAAGGCAGCAGGACAGCTCCATTGCTGTCACAAGCAGGGACCAAAACAGGGTCTTCCCAAGTCTAGAATTACAGACTACAGCAAGTTAAACTAAAGGGTTATTCTCACTGGCAAAAAAGCAACAGCACATTAAACCTTTCCCTGTGGTTCAGTCATCACAGACACGTTGCTTCCTCAAAACAATGTGGAAAAGTGAGTGAAATGTATGTTTATCATAGCAGACACCTGGGTCCCTAGGCCCAGCCCTGGCTGGTGCTCTCTTCTCCAAGTTCTTATTTGCTATGACTGTATGAGAAAGGATTAATCTGAAGAGTCTTGAAGTGCACAGAAAGGTTACGAACAGTCAGTAAGGGAGCAGAGATGAGATCCCATGGGCTGTTATGCACTAGTAGAGTGCATTTGCCCAAGGCTATTCCATGTAGGAAAGGCTCCGTTGTGCATGACATTTTACTAGTTGGGCAGAAACACATGACAGAGTATCTGACAGGAATATGACAGCAGGGTCTTTATACGGCTCAGCAAGCTTCATATGGATCAACGAAGCAGCACTGGTCCAACTCAGACTGAAAGAACTGCCAGAAAATAAACAAAGCCAAGGGTGGGGTCCCCCTGCCCCCACTTCTTTTTAAGAGTCTTTAAATCAAGTAACTATACACTCCATGTATTTTCAACCTCTGCCATGCTCCTTGATGCTGATATTTCAGACAGGCTAAATGCTGTACCTAGAAGTTCACCTGCACTTATCCAGAAGTAAATATAACAACAAAATGATCCCTTCTGAAGCCACAGAGGAACAGCTGATGGATTTTTAGAATAATAAGAGTTGACAGGTAAAGATAACACAGACATATGCCCCCAGCTGGCTGCCCCACAGATCACTTCTTCTACAGTCATTTGCAGGAAGTTTTCTTCAGTGCAAGCAGCAGAGAGTGCTGATGCATCTAGATCACAACACCAGCTCCCCTCTCAGCTTTGTACAGCAAAAAGAGACCACACTGGCAAAGAATTTACAATTCTGTGGGGGAATACAGACACCAGTGGGGTTTCTAAATCCACTTTCCAAAGATTATTCCACTTGCTCAGCCAAGGCCAGAGCTCAAGGAAAGAAAAACTGTACCACATATGCAGCAAACACAATGTTTTATTGTCCAAACTGGCCAAACAGTTTGCCATTGGTATCTCCTCTTGTGCTTCTCAATGTCACACCCAAAACCATAAAACATGTTTTGCGTGATCTGGTTGAAAGACAGAACCAAGACATAAGCCCTGAAGATAAAGCATAGCATGAAGATAACAGTAGGCTCTACCACTTGGGTACCTCTTCAAACATGTGCAGTAGGACTCAACTCAGAACACAGCCCATGGGTCTTTGCTCTGGCTGCAAGCTTAAAAATACACACAGGAGCATTCTTCCCAGCTGGTCTTCTTTGGAAGGAGATGTAGTGCCTGCTGAGGGCGTGCTGGTGGCACCACCAAGAGCCCCTGGTCTGGAGGATGAGGCTACCACCTGCCATTGGCTCCAAATGCAACACAGGGTCTGGCCAGTAAGGTGACCTGCAGTAGCTTAGGAGCAAAATGCTGCCAATTAACTGAAATTCTGCTGGCACACTCAACCTCTCATTCAGGAGAGAACAGAACAGTATCCTTGAAAGTTTGGTTTGCTTAATACTAAAAAGAAATTATTCAATTGACTATGAAGAAAGCTAATTGCAGCATTGTTACTCAAATACAAGAAAGTATACTGTTACACAAGTCAGTGAACTTGCAACTATAGCATCTTTTGGCCTACGCTTCCAAAGATGATCTTGGTCTTCGAGATATCAGACCTCATTTTCAAGTCTTCAACCTGCTACAATGAAAAGAAATCCTAAAAATAAGAACCAAATGCAGCTGGCAATCAGAAGCCTACACAAGGAAGGCTTGGCAACACTTTTGACAACTATTTTATTTATCAATTTATTTTAGATCAACAAGGTTTAATATTCCACGTCAAACTTGGAACTGCATGTTGAGAGAACTGAGAATGACTTGAAGTTAAACTATTTTCCTCAGGCTTTAAAATAAGTTGAGTTTTCTGGGGAGAGGGTCAAAAGTTAAAGGCAGTCAAATTCAAAATGTCACTTTTAAAAATAGAAATGACAAAAGGCTCAGATAAGAAATGGGAGACACCAGTTTGGCCAGAAGATGCTTTTTGTCATTGCAACTGGGGTTGGGTTTTTTTGGTTGTTGTTTGATTGGTTTTGTTTTAATTTGAAAGGATTAAGTATATTTTAGTTGACACAAAGCAGTGTTTGAAGAGAAAACACTGAATGGAGAAGTCAAAGGGTCTGCAACTGCTGCATTTAAGACATCAGCATCACTACCTTTATACCATGTGAAAAAGGAAGAACACCCACCAAAATAACCAAGCAGGGATGGACAGTCACTGAGGGGCAGCAGTGGAGACTGGTTGGAGATGGTCTGAGGCCAAGCCCCACTCCAACAAGTATAAAGCCTTGGACCTTGCCATCCACTAAAGTCCATCCCAGCTCCTGCACCACATCTCCCAGATGCTCCTGTCTGTAATCCTGGAAAATGCCACTGCAGGCAGAGGTTGGACTCCGTCACCACCTGTTCCTCTCCTTCCTCCATCCAGGGGCCAAGTGCACCAACGTCATGAAATTGACCAACCCAGAGAGCCCATGGAGCAAGCACGGCCACATCTCACCACCTCTCCTCAGGAAGGCATGAGGTCTGGTAGCAGAGCCCTATACTTACTTCAAGACCGTACAATTTGCGCAACAGAAACCAGGAGCCGCAAGCCATCTTACTCCACCACTGCTCCCCAGCAAGAAGCGTCTACAGTTACACCCTTCTTGCCCAAGAGCAGCTGCTCTGTTTCTCCGCTACAGAGAGCAGTGGTTTATTTTGGCATGTTATTCTCATTTTGTAAGAAGTACTTTGTATTTGTATAACCATATAATTTTGTAGCTAGAACTTTCCCTTCGTTATTTAGCAGGTGATGCTGTATGAGGGTAAAAGATAGTCGTCGGTCTGACATGTTGAGGCTCATCAGCTCTCTGCTGGGGAACAGACTCTGTTTCCAAGGTCTAGACCAGAGAAAGACCCTTGCGGCAATGTTAACCTAAGCCTCACTAAACAAGGCAGAAAAAGCTACCTTCCGTGCACTCTCAGCAGTACAAGCATATCTCAGGTACCCGTACTTAGCCTTTGGGTGCTTTCAGGGTCAGAGGCATGGAGTTATCTCTCTCCAGTTCCCTCTGCCCTAAATAAAAAAGCCATATTCACAGACAGCCACAGACAGCATCAAGGCTACTTCAACTGACGTAAAGCGCATGCTTGTAGGGGTGGGCAAGAAAGAAGCAGATATCTGTGGAGAAGGGATGAAAGTAAGGAAACAGATCATGCCCAGTTTTGAGAGCTAAGCCAGTCATGAACAAACCCAGAACGTTCTAACAGCAAGGCCCACTAGCAAGAGACATCTGCTTACACAAATCAAGAGAAAAGTCCTGTTCCTTGCAGATCTCAGATCTAGTCATTTGGGACATGATTCAGTCCCTTCTCAGGGAAGGCCAAAATCACAGATTTTGGATTTTGCAAGCAACAGAAGGCAAATGAACATGGCTCTGCAACTCAGCCCATGCCAAAAAAGCCCTGAGTCACGCTGCTGTCACCCGGAGCTGACCTTCCCCAGAAGTCAGCAGCACCACAGTCAGTTATGGCACTGTGCACTAACTGTGCTTCCAGTTTCTTCAAGTAAGAGGACAATTTCGATACAATCAAATAAACCTGTGCCCGTTGCTAGCTTCTTTCATCACAGCTTTCAAACAATGCCTGGTTCAAATTAGCCCCATTTGTACTTGCTGCTTTAAGCCACGTGATTTACCTACCTTGCCCTCGTGCTGTGGTGAAGATGTGATGTACCTGAGACACATCTAGCATTCTCAGTTTCTGTCCAGTGCACAGATGTTGAAAACTAACCAGGCATTATCGCTGTAAAAACACATTGGATCAGTTGACAAAGGAATGACTTAAATCACTCAAAGACCAAGGGGGAGAGTGACAGTCTTTTCTAAATTTACATTTTTTACTCTTTAGCAAGAAATGAAACAAAATCTACATTAAGGACGCGATTGAGATTTACAAAGTGTAAGCACTTGGAGTTACAAACTGCCAGAATTTCAGATGTCAGTGTAATCTCAGTTCAACACTCTTGTGAATGCGCACTAAGAGACAGGTTTTACTTATTCGTATCACCCACCAATGAATGCAGGCACCTCATGAGTGGAAAGCAGAGCTGCATTACCATAACACATTGACAGAAGTTTAGGAAGGGGAGAAGGGGGGAAAAAACACTGAAAATAAACTGGGTAACATAATACTGGATAGAAACAAATGGAAAATGCATGAGTTACTAGTGTAATAGCCCCAAAGTGATATAGATACAGCTGAAAGACCACACCTCTGTGCCCTACAAGGAGTGACCTTTAGCAGCCAAAGAAACAGTGGACTTCAAACAGCTCTGCTGGTTGTTTTTTCACATGTTGTGTTTGGGGTGGGTTTTTTGCTGTTTTTCAAGAAAAAAAGATTTTCAGCATCATTTCCTCCTTAATCACTATAAGCATTTATTTGTGAGCATGTACTTCAAAGTAAATTACTGTACAGATAAAGAACAGCATTCAAAACCGAGCAAAAATGTAAGTAGCCCACAACTATCTCCCATACAACCACTTATCTTCATTCTTCATCTTCAGCATAGATGCAGATTTGTTGGGGAAGTTAAAAAAAAAAAATGTCACGCTGTGTACTTCTGAAGCGCCAGGCAAGACAAAAACCACACCGAGTTATTTAATATATCATCCAGCTAATATAGCATTACTTATTACCTCTAGGATTGAGCAACAGAATCTTCTCCCTTAGCAGAAACTAAAGCAGGTTAAAATTTTAAGGCGACTCCTGGTCCTCCTTCCAAAACAGCCAGAAGAGTGCTTTGTCTCAAATTGGATGGGCTACAGCCATGGCCGCAGAAGAAATTTTAACTACACGCACACATACAAAAATAATCAAGTACAGCTCTATGGAATAAAAGCATGAATTCTTAGAACAGATGAATTAAACAAACAAATGCAAAAATAACATTTCAAACTTGTTTTTTGTGGCATGTCTCTGTGTAACAGGAAAGAAAAACCCTACAAGATGCAGAGATGAAATAGATTCCATGGACTTCCCCAGAAACGCACGCTCATTAAATGACATTTTAAGAACTGCTAACACTGCCAGCTCAAAGCGTTTAGGCACCATCATGACTTTTCAAGCCCTGAAAATCTTGTTATTTGCCTTATGGCTTTTTCACACATAAATTGTGATCTGAGTGAATTTTAAGCTCAACTCCGTAACCGCCTCAGTGATACTGAGGCTCCGTAACATTTCAGTAGAAACGGAAGAGTCAAAATATAAAAAAAGTAAAGACTTCAATGCAAATGTGATTTGATGGACTGGAGGGTGTGAACACAAAATATTGCAAGAATAATTAAAATTACAGGACTTGGAAGTGCTCAGGCAGCCGCATGAGAAGTTACTACACTTTCTAACATGTATCCAATAAAGCTTACATGCCTCCAAGGGCAAGGATATCGCAACTTTCATCAAGGAGTGTTGTTGCTGTCACCTTAACTCTACCATTGAGATTTTATTTTAGGTCTGTTTCTTTCCCACAATTCTAGCTCACGTCTGTTTACTTTCCTCTTTCTACATTGCAGCCATTCAGACACCAGAAGAGGGGCTTCCTACCTCATGCTCCCTATGCTGACGCTCCAGTGGTGCCGTGGATTTTTTTTATTTTTATTTTTATTTTAAATGTTCTGTACATGACACTCTTCATTCTAAAAGCATCCTGGCACTCGCGCATCTTTTTCAAGTGGGAAAGGAGAACCCAATCTGCTGATCCTTGAAAGGTCCCAGTCAGTTTGTGGGCTGGATGGATTCTTTTGCTGGTTTGATGCAATTGGACAGTATCACTGATTCGTCTGTGTTTAATTATGTGTTCTGAGCAAACCAGAGACCATTCACAGTTCCTGTGGTATCAGCATAATGCTGAAAAGCAGACAGCTGCTTGTTCTTCCTAAAGACCTTGATATCATCAGTAGCCCTGGATTGCACACACTACAGCCTTGTCATATATACAAATAGCATTGCACAGTGCTTGACCTAATATTATAGTGATGAGGTCACTTTGTACCTAAAAGACGTTGCATAGAAGGAGAGAACAAGAGACTTGCACAAAGATGAGAAGACCTGCCAAATCCATGCCTGAATCACTTGCAAGATCTGTGGAGTTGATGGACCTTAAATTCAGGATTGCATGAGGACTGTAAAGTCACCTGCTCCATCCTCCTTCACATAGTATGCCTATATACATGTATATTTAAAACATACATATATAAACACACACATTATTCACATAGAAACCTTCCTTCCTTTTCCTCCATCTAGCACTGGGCATGCCATTTTCTTAGGTGGCCATACCAAGGTCTTTAAAGGACTGCAGCAGCCAAAGGCTTTTACTTTGACGCTCATCCCAGATCTCCACCACTTTACGGTGCGATGACTTGCCCACACCACACTGATCACCACCTCCCCACGTGGTACCCCAGACTTATGTCCCCTCACTACGTGGTATCCCAGACTTCTCTACTTGCAGCAAGAGTTCAGCCTCCTGCATATCTTCCATACATTCTCCATTTAACTCCTGCAGCTTACTACATGCTCTGTTTCCAGCCCACCCCCTTCTTAGTCCATTAGCAGTGAAAGTCATAATCTGACACTGCACCATAAATTCAGCAACTTGGTGAACAAAGGAATCACCCAGTACCTTACAAAACAAGCATGGGCCCATTTCTCAGCATGTGATTCTGATTTGGTACGTGCTGTCAAGAAACTGAGCCAGTAACTGAGGGTAAAAAAAATAAATCTTTTCTTTCCTTAGTAACATACCATGAACATTTGTTAGAATTGAAAGGCAAATTTCTGATTAACCAGATTTATGACCTCCTTAACGTTCAAGCATTTGCAAGAAGTGAGTGCAAAGTTCTATGCTCATGAATATTCTCCTACCTCACATGAGCAAACTGTCACCCAAGGTAAATTCCAAATTGTTTGTGTTTGTAAAATTGGGAATGCTAATTAGTTATATAAGTCACAATGTATTGTTTCTGTTCCTTAACTTGATGACAAAACTACTTAACACATCTTAAATTGCTAAGTGTGAAAATTACCGATATACAATTTATCACTCATTTTGGATTGGTTAATTACACAAGTTCCCACACAGATTGCCTATGGCATATTTGTCTAATGATCTAATTATTCCCTGAAGAAATTAGTGAATAACTTTACATGACAAACCTGACAATTTCACAATCTGCTCCTGGACAATTTGTAAATAGATAAGTTTGACGATATTTTGATTTTTATCTATTGGTGAACTAGTCAATCAGAATTGCGGGTCTTCATCACCTCGAGAAGAAAAAAGACTCATTTTAAATAACTACTTCTCCCACAGGCAAACTGGGTCTGCCCCAAGCATTACACATTTGTCTGATTGCTAAATGGGTTGAGAATACGATAAAAGTAAATGGAAAAAATAACCTAAATCAAGTGTGCTTTAGACAGTTGGTGCCTATGGTTTCTCACTGGAGAAAGCCAAGCAGCACATGAATAATATATCTAGAGGCTCACAAGGACTGCAGAGGTCAACTATTGTCTCTGCCTAGGAAGTGAGCCCATCACAATTGTTTTTAGACCCCACTCCAGTGAAGAACTGAGCATAGGTGTGATTCTCAAATAGCAAAATACCCACATTCTTCAGTGTCAGAGCCCAGTTGGACAAAGACAGACATCTGACATCAGGAGCTATATTCAGCACCTTTGCTCACAAGGCAATGCAGACAGAGCACTGCAATGCTTATTGCAGCTCCACAACACAAGTCTGGGAGTGAAAGGGTCCTGTAGAAGCTTCCAGAAATCCGTCTTGGATAATCTGGGTTGTGATGGTCAGTATCACTGCTACCAGATCCACCAGCATGGGACTGTCGCGATCCTGTGTTCAGCTCTGTGATATCTGGCAGTGCTTTACTTAAAAAGACACTGAGACCACATTTCTCATAGCGATACGAAGAAATATCTTCAGGATGACTTGTAAAGTCAGTGGCAATTCAGAAGGCTTCGGAGTAGGGCAAAAGTTATTTTATACTCGCCACAATAAAAAATAAAAACCAGTAAGAGAACTGCCAAGGCTTCTTTGTAGGGCAAAAACCGTAGACCACATCAGCTGCAAAAGCACATGAAAAACTGGCCTTTTGGAGCACAGTGAGCCTGGGTTGGTTGCTATGGCTAGAAAGAAAGTCGTTTTCCCTGAGATAGCCTCATTTAAAGACATGGAGCCTGAGAAATTGACTTCACATATCAAACTTACTTTTACTCAGTATCACCCGCTTCACACAACCAAATCTGACAAGAGGCCACTTCAGTGGCTAGGAACACAAACAGTTTAGGTCATAGCATGCATCCAGGTACAATCATTAGTCTGCATTATCTTCAGTCCACTAGATATATGAGAAAATGGTGTCAAAATGAAGGTCACCCTGAAGCAAATCAGAGTAGGCATACACTGATCCATAGGTAGCCCCGCTCAGACCTGACAGCCACCACCTCTGTGTAACAGCCACACATCTTGACAGAGGGAAGAAAGGAGAACACCTGAGTCTGAAGAGACTGCAATCCCTCATCTGTTCCCTTCTGGGGCCTCATGAGAAGGTACCCCAGAAGTCTCAAGGAAAAGAAAGAGCAGGCAAGTACCTACCATCTTCATGGAGAGACAGGTAGGAAAAGCTCCAGTGGCAACAGAATGACCTCACAGAGCTCCTGGATGCAAAGAGAAAGGAAAAAAGTAGCTATGTCATTTCCTGATCTCTGTGGTGTTGGTAGCCATGGAATAGCAAAAAGCGACTCAAAGGCTAATTCCAGCCTGGCAGTAAGGTTAAATATTTTGCTGGATGTAAGTGCTTGTCAATTTTTTAAACAAAATTTTGGCTTGGAAAGAAAAACACGCTATCAGAACCTGCATCTTTAAGGACTGAAACCCCGGGGGAGGAGAAGGCTGGAAAGCCTTGTTGTTATGCACTGCCAGTTGGAATCAGACCCAGATTAAAGCAGATTTCTCACAAGAATGTGAAGCATTGAGTGATGGCTGAATACCACATGTATCACACCTTCACCACCAGATCCCTGCTTCTGTCAGTACCTCCACGGGCTACCCCACTGCAATCCCCACTGAAACCAGCACCATTAGAAACCCAAAAATCACTCGAACGCACTAGGCAAGCCGCTCAGCTGCTCGCATCACTTGCTTATGCAAAGTCCCTTCTCGCCCTTCAAATTTCAACCACACTTCATATTTCAGACTGAAAACAGAGTCCAAGCCCAAACGTTTCTGTACGTACAACACCTACTACTTTTTCCGCACTATCAAACCCGCCTGACAGATCAATCACAAAAGACATATTCCATTCTTCAGCTCAGCACTCCCCTCTGAGCATGCTAACAGGTAGCACTCAGGCAGCAGCAGATTTCTCAGAGTGCATCCAGCTGTGCATCACTTAGCTCTGTTTTTATAAGGAGGATCAGATAAAACAAGATAGAAAAAGATGACATTATAAGCCACAAGCAAGCTAACAAAGGGATGTGTTCGCAACAACAAAAGATGAGGATAAGGTGCTAACAGAGACTGATAATAAACACTTTGGGTGGCACAAAGTCCATTTCTGTTGCACCGGAGGGCAACATAGTCTCTGCAACCTGTCCTTCAACTAACTCATCTGCAGCGATGAGCCATGGGTTAGGACTGAAGTGGCAATTATTTCAAAGGTCAGATTTTGATACTTCCATCTGCAGCCTTTCTGCAATTTAAACCTTTGAGGTTACGGCAGAGTGTGGCACTTGCGTAGAACACACATATGCCGTGAAAGATGGAGTCACCACATTCACCTGAGAAGGTACGCGCTCTGAGAGATCAGGCAGAAAGCAGCTGCCACTATTAACAGATCTAGTAGAAAACAGAGAAAGAGCGATGTGAGACAAGGACCCTTACCTTTCAAGAGGGACTTTGTTGACTTTGAAGTGAAATAAGTAGTGAATAATAGCCATAACGCTCTCAGACTTAAGAAAAAGCTGTGTTTATATTCTCATATAATAGCTGAAGATGTATATGTGCAAGCCAGAGAACATGAAAATAATTAGGAGAAAACATTAACACAGAGTACAGTTAACGAGTGGAACTATCTGCCACAAAGCATTATGTTCCGATTGCTATGCTGTGTTTGAAGGAAACATTTTAAAGCAAAAGCTAATTGTTGAGGATGCAAAACCCCAACTGGTTTGTGTCTTATCTGCTCTCTTGCACGTTCCTCAGAGACATTTTTTAACTGGGCGTTGCTGCAAATGGGATGTTGCAACAAATGGACCTCTAGTTTCAGCTATCACAGTAGTTGCATTTATAAGTCAGGATTTTTTTCTAGAGATACTATTTCAATGCAGAGTAGCACAGAGTGCACAAGTGAAATCTCAGAGTAAGATCTCGAGGCAAATGTCTTATTCTCTTTCTAGCTAATTCAGGAGTTACCTATAGCATATACAAGTAGTTCTAACCACACAGTTATTTTCATAATTGCAAAGGTTGGAAGTTTAATTAGACAATCAGAAGAAAGCCCTCAAGCCAGCCCATTTTCTTAAACAGCTGTACCTAGGCAATGGGAGCAGCATTGTGCAATACAGTGATTTACTCTGAATAGCATAATGTTCCCTTATCTTTTTCCTGATTAATTTCCTGACTGAAGTAGCACATAAAACCAAGCTGGTTAGACAACATGTGTCAGGAGCCACGTGTCCTCTTCACATTTGAAAAAGAGGTGCAGAACCAAGAGAGATTGGGTCTTTCCCAGTTTTCCTGCACGTCCGTCCAGGGCACACCGTGCTTCTGCCACGATCCTCCACCAGATCCCAGCTCCACAGACATGTTGGATGGATGTTTTGTTTTCTTAAAGGTTATTGGTGTTTGAGGATAAAATCTTAAAAACTGAACCAGAGTCAAATCAGCATTTGCAAGGTAGTTCCACCCACTGCCACAAGCAGAAGGCCATTGCACCTCACCACGCCAAGGAGCTCAGCAAGCCCTGGACTGCCTTCCCTTTATCCCAGCTTCAGCTGTCTCCTTCCTCAAGCACACCTGCATGCACGTACATGCTCTCCTCCTTTTCAAGAATTTTACTATTGTTTTCAAGACAGAAGAGAAGTAAAACCAAACTGCCAGGTCTTCAGAGCAGAGCAAGAAGGGATGAAGGCTGAATAGCTGGGGATGAAAGCAAGCAGCAAAGTGCAAATGGAATGAAATCCATGGCTGAGCATCAGGCCAGGACTGCAGGTGGGGAGAAAGACTGGCCTGGGACCATGCCACCCTCCCCACGGCCACCAACCCTGATCGACTTCCAGCAAGCCACAGCCACTCTGTGCGTCTGCTTCCCTCCCATGGAGCATAAACAGAAGCAGCTGTGCCCAGCTCCGCTCCGTCCCACATCTCGCTTTGCCATTTGCACCCACGCACAGTGAGTGATACCCAGCTACAACAGCAGCAATGTTTTGCACGCACGTGACCGAAGCGCAAACAACCACCCAAGGCTCTGGCACATCCACCATCACCTACCAGGCTGGGCCCTGCTCAGGGGCCTGCCTCCTCCTGGCCAGTGAGCAATCCCCTCTTGCCTCTAACACCAGTTTGCTTTCAGCCCTCCTCACCTGCTTTTCTCTCTGGAGGGTTCCCGGTGATAATATTTAGTGTCAGTGTTAAAAACCCCACACAACATTCAACGTTCACTTAATCTCAGACCCTCACTATGATGCATCCCTAAATCGTCATACCAGTTAGGACTCCTGCCCTGGACCAGCCCAACAAGAGCAGTGATCTGGGAGCTTCAAGGTTGAATTCAGTGGGGCTGAGCTTTATTTTATTTTATTTTGCGGAGGTGATACTACAGTGCCAACTACGCTTTTTTACCATATGCAACACCAACACACTGGCAGTTAACAAGCTACAACACAGAACCACTTGGCAACACAGAGAAAATGGGCAGAAAACTCCCAAGCAAGCAGAGGAGAAAAAAAACAAAATAATTAAAAAACCAACATATGTGACAATGTTACAGATGCAAGAGTAAAGCAGGGAAGCTGCCAGGGAGCAAAGGTGTGCGCCTTTCCCAGGCCTGAGTACCACACCAGTGTGAAGGAAGCAGCAGCAATCAGACAGAGGCCTCTGAACAGCTTCTCTGGAGTCATAGAACCCAGAGATCAGACTGACTGTAATATCAATTCCTTTTTTGAATTCAAGATGGTTGCCAGCCATAACTAGGGATCCGGGAGCCCACAAGTTGCCACCCAGTCCTGTGCAACCCCCGAGTCTGAATGTCCCAAATGTTAATTACTACACAGGCAATACCTGTTCATAAAGATCCCAGGGTAACTACCAAAAAACACACACTGTGCATGGCAACGCCCAGGAAGGCCAGGGGCCAAGGCTGCCCGGCTCTGCTCAGGGAGCTAGTACAGCAAACAGCTGACAGAGAAGAGATCAGGCAGGGCCATATTCAAGGTAGGGGAACCCAAGCCTCATTCCTCTTGCAGGAACAAAGTTTGGAGCTGTCTTCACTTGTAACACCACATAATTCTAGGTGGCTGCAGATTTATTACTGTATTCTCCCAGATTTGGAAGGCTTCCACTTCTGACCACATGAAAGGAAAACATTTTCCTTTCCTCAGTATGACCTCCATTTTCTATTCTGAGACAAAAATCCATTACAGTAACTCTTGGAAAGACAAAACGACTAATAAATTCCTTGAAAATTCACTTAAATTCTGCAGTGGATTTGGCTTGGCCAGAGCCTTCCCCCTGCCACACTCCTCCCTAGCAAGACACACTGTTTTTGAAAGCTAACGATTGCTCGGCATTCACTGCAGCAATTTCCCATGTTGCCGGTCTGACTTTAATTCATGGCATAGGCTTTCAGCTGTGATGGCCATTAAACAGTGCTGGCACAGAGGCTGCATGCTTTACATCTTGACAGCTACTATAGTCAGAAACTAAGTGGAGCTTTGTCTTAAATGAGAATTATCAAATACTGGACAGTCTGAAGCACAGAGCCAAGCTGACGTGGAGGGAAGACATAACAGAGATAAATTTACTGCTAAAATTTTATCTTGGGTGGGAGTAAAAGTAGTAAAGACAAAATCAAAATATTCATATCTTCTTTGCTCTTTTACATCAGACTTCTTAATCCCGCTTGAAAAGACGCGCAGAACAATTATGTATGTCATGGAAAGAATATCACGGAAGATAACTGCCCTCTGCTAAGGCTAATATCGTTAATACCCTTATGTCTGATTTCCCCCCCAGCCCTCCTTAGAGCATGGGGCAGATCCAACTATACCACATTATTAGGCATCTTTGAGACAGAAGATAGCTCTGAAATTGAAATCATTCTATTCATTCCAGATTTGTGCCCCAAATCTGTTTCAGTTCAGAATCCCTTGAGAATCCCACGGGTGCTGTTCCCAACATCAGACCTAACAGTTCTTTACCCCCTAGAGACAAAGCAGTTGAACCACGTTTTGCTACAGTTAAGCCCTTTAAGGTGTATAGTGTCACTGTGCTCAGCCAAGCACTGGGAGATGTTTCGTTTTTCACTTGTTTCCAGAAGTAAGACAAAACAAAAAATCTTTGAAAAATTTACTAGAGATCCCCCTGGCTTGTTCGATTTATTTCAGTTGTAGTATATGCAAATTTAGGTACTTTATCTGCAACTTAAGGTCTATTATATATTGAATTTCAAGACTGGGGTAACTCCCAGCAACCAAATACATGATTTAATAATAATTCTGTCATCAAGTGAAATCTTTCCCTGAGATAGATACTGAGAACAGCCTGCCCACATAGCAAAAAACAGCAAGATACTTAATTTTTCTCAGAGACTTTGCAACAGGGTCAGACCTGAGAAGGTGGCTGTCATGGTCCTTTTATTTCGTCTGAAGTTTGGAGTAAGATCAATCATAGCAGAAGACTGTGTCCAGCTTCCTATTTTGCCTATATTCTTTCTCTACACTGTTAAACCATCCTGCAATCATTCTAATCCCCACCTACAGAACAATATGAAAATATCAGAATTTTTTCCTCCCCCTGAAATGAGTACCAGGAGTTGTTGACCAGATGCTAAAGATTTTAATATTCACAAAACCAGAATGTGAATGAAGAACATCTTGTATGAGAATTAATGTTTCCAAGTCAAAAATCATCATTCCCAAAACATGTGCAATGCTACTAGGAAAAGCCTCTCTCTTTCCTCTGATACGTGGAAGTTTAATTAAGCACCCACCCAAGACTGAGAATTACCTGCTGGAATTGTTCAGCTGTTCTTTTTTTGTTCTTGTCTGTGCTGGCCAGCAAGCCAAACCAGTTTTGATTTCCATATCTTTTATTTGTATATTGTTCAATCAGGCACGGGCCGATTCCACATTAAAATTAAATATACTATGTCACCATCATAAAATGCACTGGCCAAAACCATAACGTGCTGCTGATTAAGACTGTGCAAACAGAGCATCCCCTAAAGCAAGAAGAATGGGCACCTGCGCTCATGGGAACCGAGGGAGCAGCCAAAGCCTGGCACTTCAGCAGCTTGGATGACCCTGCAGAGGATTATCAGCTCCCTGCTTTGCAATAGAAAGATCTGAGCCTCCACAGCCTGGAGGGAAGGAAAAAAAGAGGCAGTTCTTAGATGCAGGTGATGTTTCCAGTCATGCTGTTTCACACCATGAGGAAGGGAAAGAATAACGAGGAAACTCTTCCGTTTATAGACCAACAATCTGCAAGGTATTGAAAGCTCAGTTCCCCAAAGCGCAATATAAATATTTCACCACCATGCCTCTGAACTCCAAGGGTTAGAGACAGTTTTCTCTTCGCTTGCATGAGAACCTCAGTTCTTACATTAGGATATCCCATGACAAAGATCAAAAATTAACACCATCCTATGCCACTGTGCTCTGCATCTCCCATTATTGCAGTAAAATCAGCTCACTGTGAAAGCTGAGCTTGTGGTACACGCGCTCTACTGAAAGTCCAGAAATCTGAACTCAGTTTCCACTCTAACATACATCACTGGTTAGAACTAAAGCTGCACTAATTTAGCCCAAAATTAATTTTTAAACTCTGGCAAGAAGCTTTGTACAGATGCATATTTCTATTTAGGCTAAGCTCTTTCAGGTGCAGTTCAAACTTGGGAACTTGAAATAAACCCGATTTACACTACAGTAGATTGTATTTGCAGATTTCACATCTGAATCCATTTGATTCATACTGAATCTATTTAATCTGCATTTTTTAGTATCCATTCCCTGCTGTCACTACTTAAGAATTAAGCTCTGCCCTACTCATATGAAGAAATTCACATAATCCTGCTACAATGAGATGGGCAGGTTGGTTCAGCTTTCACAGCTCTTCCCCAAATTCTGCCATGAAACAGACAGTTAATAATCATCACCAGACACATTGAACTGTTTCCCTGCCTATTAAAATTATTATTCTCTCTCAACAGTGCTTTCCAAAATACTTCACAGCCCCCAAAAAAGCTGTACATAAAGTATGTGAAAGAAAAAGAAAAAATAAAATATTCATTTTAATCACAAGATACGTTCTCTTCATCAACTCAATCTCTTTGCAGCGATTATACTTTCATCACCCTCTTCCTTCCATGCTGGTCACCTCCACTGCCTGTTCTTGTCAGGGTACAAGGATTTTTAGATTTTGTCTTCATACTTTGATAGATAACTCTTGTCCTGCAAGAGTAAATGAGCCTTATTTCCTACAATTTCAGATGTTTCCTGTGATTTCTTTCATGATCGCTCACCACATCCACTCCACACATTACTTCACATGGCATGGCACCCATTTCTTCCCAAAAAAAAACAGAACAAAACACAACATAGCCAGTTTCTAGGAAGGAGGATTGTCTGGGACTTCATCACTTCTCCTTCTGCTGCAGGGTGATGACATAACATTGCACACCTGCTCTGAGTGGCCCTGCTTGAGCTGAGTTGGACCAGATAGCCTTCAAAAGTCCCTTCCAACCTTAACCATTCCATGACTTCAACCTAGTAAAGTAACTTCCTCCTCTACAGTAGACTGGTGTCTCAAAAAAATGTCTCATTTGTTTTTATGGATAAGAAAGCTCAATACAGGTAGGAACACCCTTTTAGTCTTCAGTGAAGTGACCGCTTTCCAACCACTTTTAGGCCATCCTTCCTATACAATCCTTTCGCCTTAAACTAGGCCTTAACTTCATCATTCCAGGTTCACTTCACTAAGTTCACTATTCAGACCAGGTAATCCTTGCAGACTCTTATGAAATAATAAGAAAAACAGCCCCTGCACAAGTAAAAGCCCAATACCACAGATACAAAAAAAGAAAATAATATTACTTGATAAAGCAAATCCTCAGCTACAAAACATCATTTTTGTACATAGTCACCTCCATTAGCTATGCGTTTTCACCAGTGATGAGCAAGAGCCTGCATGTCACTCATAAAAGTCTGCGTCGCCAACCAGAACGACTTGTCTTTCACATCTCTGTCACCACTGACAGAACGTGCCACCCACCTGCCTCCCTATGCTAACATCCTCAGTTTGGTCTCCAGCAAGCATCTACAAATGTCAATGGGTGCCATTTTTACTTCATGGAGGAACTCAATTCCACACCTTTGTTTCATATGCGCTTCCATGTTGGACGCCATTTTGTCAGACTGCCTGTCTGCCGCCACCTGTCACACAGCAACAGTATGTAATGGAATACTGGTGGGAAGGTTCAACCTCAACTGCCATACCACCAACATCTGTATCCAACATTGTGGGCCAACATAATAATACGGGAAGCATCATTTTTGGAGTGGCCCTCATATATTCATTTGTGATATTTTCAATTAAAAGGCTGTTAACCTGCAGACTGTACTCTGCATTAAGTCATGGTGATTGTAACAACTGGACAGATCAAGACGATGGGAAAGGCATTACAACAGAGGTGGGATGACAGAAAGACTGGCGCAATAGAACGGTGCCATAAAGGAAGGGAAGAAGATTGCTTACCCATATCAGAAGATTCCAGGTTTGCAGGGGAAAGCTTCACCAAGGAGGGATCTCCAGAAAGAGATCCTTCCCCAGCGGCAGTCAGCCCTTAAATGGGGTCTAAGAGAGTTGCAGCCAGGCTCTACCCCTTCCAGTCACACAGCTGAATTGCCTTCACCTGTGCTCCCAGGGCCGACAGAGTCTTTTCCCCAGGTGATTGATCAGTCAGTGGTTCAGGCCATGACTCAACAGTTCCCATACAGTGATATACCCCAATATGGAGGCAAGAATGCTTTTCATCAGGTTATATAGCAGCAACAGTAGCAGTCCCAACATACCAAAAAAAAAAAAAAAGACCAAGAAACACTTGACCATCAATTTACCACCAATGGGAGATAACTGCCTCAGCTTGAGGTATCTGCTCCTACCTAGAAACACCTCCAGAGCTTCTCTGCAATGGACTGTGTAAGGAACATAAGTGTTCCTCTTGCCTTAGTGGATAATTCTTAGCCTACCTTGGCTTTGCTGTGGAATAGACACTAATAAACTTATCAGTACTGCCATCCCAGCAGCACATACAGGTACCCACAAGCTGAGGCAACATTCATATCAATAAGTGTCCTATCCGGAAATCAGAGAGAAGCAAACCTCAGCCTGCTGACCCTGATAGGCTCCTCTAGCAGAGCTCATGCAGACCACAGACAAGATCAGAGCTGGGCTCACTGCAGAAGACCATAAGCTCTCCCACCGTGCCCAGCACTACCTACAGGAGCAACTGGCCAGCACATCCAGGAGTACAGCTGAGTAGCACGTACTCACACTTCTAAGCTCCTCCCAAGCATGAGCTCAATTTTTCATTCTTACCCAATGCATAGATGTTTATTTTTGTCTCTGGCAAACACTGCTGTGGTTTCACATGAGCATCAAAATCAGGAGGGCTGTCAGGTGCTACTGCTTGATATAGAAGTCTATCTGCAAGGCTACTTCACCTTAGTCTCAAGGTATTTTTCTTAGGTTTTTTTTTTTTTTTTTTTAATGTTTTTGTGCCACTGCTGATCTTCCTCATTGCCTTCCACCCAGAGATATTGTGTTACAGTTGAAGAGGCACACCAAGAAAATAATCAATTCAATAGTTCCTGTGCTGCAGGGCAAAGGTTAAGAGCATATCCTCCTGATACCCAACCCTTTATAGTTGGCTACAAGACCTCTTGAGCTGTGCAGAAAAAAGCAGATCAGGGATGTCCATCTGTCACCAGAATTACCAGAGGTTTATTACATTTTTTCCCATTCCTGAAGGCAAGGGCATGAAAGGTCTCGTACTCTAACAAGTCCCCCCAACCCAGCTCTCCATCTCCAGTGGCTTGCTTCAGAATATGACAGCTCACCTCTACCATCATCAGTTCTTGAGGCATGTCCCCTCGGGAAGGGTGTGTGAGCAAATGCAATTCTCTATTTGATACTCTGACCACAGGAACAAAGCTTTCACTCTTCTCCACATCATACTTGCTTTTACTGTACAAAAAAAAATTCTTACCTGAACTAAGTAAAGGCCCATTCCAGGCTCCTGCTTCCCCCGAAATGCCCTCATAAACACCTCTTTTAGGCAGGTAAGCATACTTCCATGCACACATTTCCGGCCTGCTCCTAACTCATTACATCAATATCAAAGAGGAATTACTCCAGCAGAGGCAAAAGCAGAGTAAAACAAGAACAAGTAGGTAAAGAATCACACCCTTTTAGTTTCTGTGTAGTCCTTTTTCCCCACCTTGCATCAGTTCCCTCTCCAAGTTCAAGGCAAACACCTGCAATATTTCTGAGTTATCCTCAGTAATGTGACAAGCATAATTACAGAGTTCAGGAAAGCTAAGTAACACTGAATCAGTGGGCAGTCTAATGGCTTCAATAGCTCCTGCGCACTCCGGTTGTGGTGAGAGTTGCCCAGAACCCCCACTTTATACCTTGAGTAACTCAACCATGCTCTGGAATACCAAACCTTTTTCTGGACAACTCGTCACCATCATTGCTTGGCTGACTTGAGACATATCAAGGTTCTTTCAGGTGGTTTGCAAAGTTAACTCATCCCTAAGGAGTTCGTCCTTGATGCCCACCAGATTTCCTCCATCCCCCAAAGCTCCAGGCTGAGGCATACTGAACACTGCGCAAAGAAAATCTGCTCAGAGACAGCTATTCCAGGTGCACAGGCTTTTGCTGAGTACAGCATTATTTGGGGTGTTCTCTTAACAACAAGAAAAAAAAAAATCTACTTTTGCAGTAAAAGAGTCATTTGCCATGTGTAATGTGCTGAAATACTTTGCCACAGCAAAGTCTGGTCTAAACATGTAGTTGGCCAATAAAAGGGGGGAAACACGCTGCCAGTAAACATTTGCGTGGTATGTCTTTGAAGGCTTCAAGGCAGACTAAATGGAATAATTGTGAAGATGTATTATTTATAATACAACAAATCTTCCCCACAAGATATAGGTCTCCATTAATCTAGTACCCAACTGCTTTTAAGTGCATTTTTTAAATGTGTTTACCCTGCTAAGGGAGTTATGTTTTATTATCTCCATTTTGCATTTGGGGAATTGAGGTACTGGGAGATTAATAGATTTGCTCGAGGTTACATAGCAAATCTCCAGCAAAGCACAAATGCAGACCAAGCATCCCAGATTGTTGTTCTCCACTGGATGTACCCATCGATATGCCAGGGCACATTAAAGCATCAAAGATCTCTCGTGACATGACTTTTTCCATGTACAAAAAGGACTGGTCTCATGTGAGCAAGCAATATTGTATTGGAGTCAACAGAAGTTCAGCTATTTACATGAAAGCTGAAGCAAGTTTTGGAGCTGATGTTGGAATACCCTCATTCTTCCAGCTATACAGTTCTTTCAACTCAAATTCAAAATACTTTTTCACTGACAAAAGCTGCTGCATCTAGCAAGTGACCTGTAAAGTGTATTAGCAAATCTTTCAGTGAACATTTCACATACTACCATCTGAATTCAGATATTGCTTCATATCTCCCTCAAACTTAGTGGGGCTGTAGAGGAGCTCAGCTTTTGAAAGTCTGCCCACTTACTGAAACTGTTAAACGTGGATTTAGGACAACGGTTTTCTGAATTCATTGGTTTGATACTGATCTTGATCCACTTGAGTAAGTGATGGGAGATAAGTCTGATTTTTTTCCCCATAGTATCCTACACCAGTAATCCCTTTGGATGAACAGTCTCATTGGAGTCAGTGAGAGAAAAATCTGTTCCCTTCAGCAGCTTTCTGCATCAGCCTTGCTGAATACTGGGACCTGCGTTGGTCTTGAGCCCATCATGGAGTCTAGAGAATTCAGAATACAGCAGATTGCCTTCACTCCACTTCCCCAAATGTCAGCCCAGTTCCTTCACCCTAATCCTCCCTGGGACAAAGGAAAAAAAAAAAAAAAAAAAAGCTAGTGCAACCAGAACACAGCGGCTGTCTTCAAGACGATGTCTCTATTTATCTCCAAGCTCCTCCAGCTTAAATCTAAGCATAAGGGAAATTTTAATGAGTAATAGGCCTAGGTAGAAACGACAGCAGGATATCCTCTGCCTGCAGATACCCACACATGCCCTTGTCAGCATGTAAAAGGAAATGCCATAAAACCTCCATGCCTCGCCACAAAACTAAAAGAACAACCAAGGGCTTTCCTTAAAGCATCTCGCCTGGATAAGGTACTCACAGGAACTTGAATTATTCATTTTCAGGACTAAAAGCTCCCTTTGTTTCAGCAAAGTGAGTTGCACCAAAGGTGTTCCGTGGAAAGTGAGACTGGAGGGCGAGCTGTTCCTCACCAGCACGGACTATGAGCTCATGTGGTCTCACACATGCAATCACCCTATGTCAGAGCTCCCACACTTCTTTGAGGGTAGTGACTCAGCAAGTTTGCTCTACAAGTCATCATATCTAAGCCAGCCTCATGACTAGAGCACAATTCTCACTGCCAATCTGCCACTGCAGAGCCCACGAGCTGGATACACACGGTGAGCTGGCAGCACCTTCTCACAACAGGGATAGATTTTATTTCCCCATTTAAAATCAGGGATAAATGCATAAGGCTACCCCAGGGAGAGGAGGTGTTTGAGGCTGAATACATGACTCGGAACTCAAATACCCTTATCCTTCACCAAGGTAAGCACCATGTGCAAAACATGATATTCTGCCTCCGGCACAGTGTCTGGGCTGCCCAAGACATGTTAGACATCCCTCTTCATTTAAAGATTATTCAGTGTCAAGCATTCACCAGTGTTTTGAACAGCTGAACAATGAATTTTCCCACTGCCTCTCCTGCTAATGACGAGCAAATAAAGAATCCCCTAGGGAATTTCCCTTCATCTGCTCACGAGTGCCACTTCGCTAGTCACATTTATCTGACAAATCTTACAGATGGCTTGGCATGAGCTTGCAACAAGCACTCCATCTTTGGAGCTGGGATTGGCCACCCAAACCACACGACACTTCCCGTAGTAAATTGGACAAGCCCACAGGAGAGCCCCATACCAGCAATCGTTGCAGGAGAAATACCCCTAGTAAATTTAAAGCTTCGTCATGCGCTTATCTCAGCTGACGATATCAGTGAAAGTGATGGCATTTCTGACGCCGCAGCCACCACACGAAGAACAGGGTCTTTCAGCACAGAAGTTGTGCTCTGACCCAGGCAGAAAGACGTCCCAGGAAATTACTCTCATCGAGTCACTTTCCTGCTGTTACTGTGCCAAGTGTCTGTTAAAGATGAAATCTCCCTGTTAAAATAATGGGAGAAGGGAATACGAAAATCCATCTGCAGACCATACTTTTAGAGAGGTTATTGTTTGTTTTCCAACACTTTCTGTGAAACATTGGTTGCATCTTCTGAGCTCCTTCCAGATGTGTGCTCTCCTCATGCTATGTACCCAACACTAATTCCAGTTTAAAAGCTGCCTGACTCAGACAAATGAATAGCAGGATTTTAAAACAGATACAAATAGTAAAACTGGGGTTTTATACAGTCCCATAGGTACTATAGATGGGACTGTCCAAACACAGACCCTTCTAATCCACCAAGAAAATGCCCTTAAGACCTGTTCAGAGTCAGACTTAAACCCCATAAAATCCAGGAAATTCAAGGATAAGCCTGGATATCTGCACTGATATTCTGTCCTCAGTTCACCTTACTGGGTAAATGTTAATGAACGCATTTGTTTATTCCCTACAGTTCTATACAAGGAATATCAACAATCTGATATTATGGGAGGAGGTGAAATTTTTTTTCCTGTATGCGTGTGTAGGAGTTGCTCAATATAATTTATTCACTCTCACTATTAGACTTTACAGCTCCTCGATCCTTTCAGAGCTCTGAAGCTATGCAAGGTCTGTCTAGTAAAGCTTTTGGAGAAAAGGCCTCAAAGGAAAACCAGTTATTACAGGAAAGAGGGCTGATTGTCAGCATTACACAGTCTCTCCTCTCCATTCATATTAAGCTATATTCCAGCACAAAAAAAACACATTCAGATGCTTTTCGTAGAGGATATGAATCCAGACCTTCACAGGCAACAGGAGAACAAGTCCCCAGTCGAGAGCAGAGAACTGGTGTGCATGACACTTCTGGGGTGATACCTCATGCCCACCTGCTGCAGCACTCCACGCAGCAGCACTGCCATGTAGAGTACAAGCAGAAGAACAGTACTGTTCCACATCTCAGATGCAGAGTGGTCAGACACCAGAAAGCAGTAGAAACAGGGCAAATGCTTATACTATTTCCCTCAAGTTTCTGCTAGCCCTCAGCTGGTTTCAGATCAAGGGATTTCCTATGCCAGACGCAGTTTCTAACTACTAAGTAATCTTCCATGTACTTCTTTACACAAACTTGTCCAGCCATCCCCTGAACCCTCACAAGCCTTTAGCATCCACAGCAAAAGTCTGGTTTCCTCTAGCTCATTTAATGACCTTAAATAACATGCTGTCACAGAAAACAAAACAAATCCTACCCGGCCTTTCCCCAGTGCTTGCGGAATTTAGTCCAATCCCACCAAAATCACCTCTTCTTCAGGCCAAGGAGTCTCAGTCTGCTTGATCATTCCTCATGTGGAAGCCATTCAGATCAGCATTTTTGTCTGCTGTTCCAAGTCTTGCTGTGTTTAAGATGAGCAGTCCAGAACAGCTCACAGCATTCAGGGTAGTTTTGTTCTCCAGCCATACTTGCCACTATCTCTCCTTTCTTTCTGAGCTCCAGTAATGACCCTTTCACCTCACACTCAAGAAACACTATCTTTCCCATGTTATAGGCAGTACAAAGCAGCTAAAGGGCTCGTCCTTTGCTTTAGAACTTATCTGTGAGGTAGCAGAGAAGCAGACCAAATTCTCCAGAGCCTTTTCTGATGCCATGCAGTCTAGTGATACTTTCTGATGTTGAGACTTTGCCTCACACTACCCTGGCCAAATTCCAGTTTGGACAAAGTCCACTTCATTTTTAAAAGAACAAAGCTTAAATTCTTTTATAGATTATGTGCAGTGCAACTCTCTCACCCCATCAACGATAAGTAATATGACCAAAACATAATTCAGATTCTGCTACATTCAAGAATATGTGCATGAGCCCCTGTCCCCAAAAGATACAGTACAAGTCAATTTGGTCTGAGCAAAGATTTCTGCCGCAGGAGAAGGAAAATGTCACAAAGATTCTATAAAGCCTGCTAGAGGTTTTGCTGTCACCAGCTGATTTGATGTGAAAGACATGCAGATACTACTGTAATAGGCAGCCCTACAGGCTCAGAAGACAGACAAAACTTTCATTTATGACATAATTCTCCTTATAAAAACGGCACTATTCCACCAAAATCAATAAGGTTGCACCTGTGAATGCCAGCTGTGAATCAAGTCCATGGTTCTCAAATGATGTAAAGTGCTTCAGGAGGAAAGATGCTATATTTAGGTGCCATATTATTGCTATGTAGACATTTTCATAACCCCTAATTATGAGGCTTTTTTTTTTTTTGCCAGCTCTGTAGTATTAACTGGATTGGATAAATATATAATTAGAGAGTGTTTCAACATGCACACTCTTGATGCTGGGAGCTTTATCAGCTCTTTCTTTCCTTCATGATCTGTTTTGCTTTTCTTTTAAAGCTGTTTCTATCAATTATGGCAAGATTTACTCAGAGCCCCAATAGAAGGTCACTGCAGACATTCCAGTACAAAAGAAGAGCTACATTTGTCCCAAAACTCTTCTGATTTTCACGAAGATACCTCCTGTTTGTCACTACATAACATTGCCACAAGCCAAGTTGATCAGACAAAGAAGGAAAAAAAACCACCACCAAAGCAATAGCAACAACAACAAAAAAAAACCTTTTCAGAAGTTCCCTGACCCCAAACTGTTTCTTAGTCCAACAGCTTTGATAAAGAACCTGCTGCCCAAGGATTTGCTGGATCCTGCTCCTCTTCTGCCAGCAGACAGAAAGCAAGACCCAAGGAAGTCCTTCATTTTCCACAACGATGCCCAAGATGTACAGATAACTTCAAAGACCTCTAGATTGGAGGTAGATACACCCCTGCCTAGAAGAACAACCGCCCTAACAAATTACTAAATTGGTTGTCAGGAAAAAAGACAAGCTACCATTTTCCAGCATCCTGTTTTGTCAGGGCAAATGATATCATCGATGTATGAATCTAACTAGTCCTACAAGAGTAAGGGGAAGAAAAGGAAGCGTCAGCATTTCATTCCATTTCCAGGCGTTGAAGAAGTCCATATTCCCACTGATAGCTAACCAAAAAAGACCCTGCACAAATACACTTCTGCTCACTCTTCTGGTTAGACATGGCCAATAAGTGATTTGTCACAGGTTCGCAAATGCATCTAGACGACTTTCTCTTATGCCTGCTTACACCCAAGGAGAATTTGAAAAGCTAAGCTACAAGTATAAACACTTCGAAACAGAAGTTAATAATAAAAAGAATTAAGAACATTGCTAGGATGACACAATATGGATGTTGTATTATTAAACAAACAGCTCACAATGGTATTGTGACGCAAGTCACAACACCTGATGCCGAGAACATACTGCAAGAAAGAACAATAGCTGTTATCACCATCTACAGAGATACAGAGGGCACAATACCAGGAGCCTGACTGCTGGCTGATCTACAGCAACATCTCTGTCTGAAAGCCAACGGGATAAATTCACATCTGGTACAAACAGGTGCAACTAATGTGAATCTAATGGCATTGCAGCACCCTCAGCAAGGCTCTGATACTGCACCATAAGTCCTACGAGCTTTGCTCTGTGCAGTCTTGCAGCCTGTTTATGACTGTAATCGACAGGGGAATTCCAATTTGGTAGGATTTTGAATCCGCTTTCTGCAGGTGTGAATAACTGACCCTGGCCCTACGTTAACACTATTTTAAGCCTAGCAAAACACAGAGCACATCTGAATTGTTGTAATGTTCAGCACTGTCACAAGAAAGTTTGCCAGAGACAGAAAACAGGCAGCCATCAGCACGTGGACTGGTTTACCACTCTTTCTGTTGTTATATCTGGTAATTGTGGACTGCAGCTGGGGATGCTGAAGGAAAACTGTAAGAGCTGGCACACTCACAAGCCCAACAGGCAGAGCACAGAATAAAATCCTGGGGTACACTTACAGTATGCACTTCCCATAAATTAAAGTCTATTTGTGGCACGTGTCATAGAAAAAGCTTTCATTTGGTGTAAAACTTAAACATAGCTTTGCTTCCAGACCATATCTCCTTGAACTGCATCAAGCAGGAAAAGCAATGTTCTCCATGCTCCACATGGCTTCAATTGTCAGTTCGGGAGTGGAATGAGAACAATGTAAGGAGAAGCCGCCTATAAAATGAAACGTGGGGCTCAATTTGTCGTCCTACAGTTAACTTTGTGATTTGACCACTGCTGCGTGCGCCTAACATAAACAGTCAGCTTAAATCCCAAGTCCCTGTGCCTACCTCATGGCAAGTAAGAAACACCTAGAGCAGAGGCTTAGGCGGGATCTACATGGCACAAGTGCTACCCAGAGCTCCTGGTGCAGGCAGCACAGCTCAGTGCAGGACGCACAACTGGGGTGCTGTGATATTCCAGCTATTTCTCAGCTTTGACAGCAGCACTACAGATCCCTGAGCAGCCTCAAGGTTGCTCCAAACTGTGCTAAAGACCAAACCAGCTTCTGAACAATTTCAAAACATGCGTTGAGCAAAAGCAATTTGTGGAGCTGCCTGGAGCACAGCCACATCTGAGCACAGACTGCCTTCTCTTCAGCTATCACAAGGGTACACATGTATCACGCACATAATGCAAGAAGACATACTTAGGTTACAGCACCCAGAAGTCAAGAAATTTGCTCTGAGTAGCTACACTGCTTTACTTCTGATCACCCGAAACACATTTGTATTAGAGAGATCTTAGCACGGTAAAAGGTGAGTCGCTTAAAGAAAGCCTTACATTTCTTGCGCGTGTGTTTATACAGAAAATACACATCCATGCAAACATGCCGCCCCAATCAAGAAAAGCATACACAGTACATAAGACATAAATAAATACTTATGAGTCACCAATAGCCACCTCATAAATTACCCAGCCTTAAAAGTACCACTGCTAAAGATAATTTGCACAATTGGACACAAAATACACATCTACAACTCTCATTAAGACAGATAAGGGCTGTTTGTTTCCTTCCACAGGAGCTTAAGACCTTAATTTACAAAGACGCTGATGTTTTACTTTATTTCTTAAAGAAAAGCTTGCAGTCCCACAGCTGTGGGCTAGTTTAAAAACCAGACCTAAGAATGAATTTAGTCTTTTATGGCTCAATCACCACAAACATAGTGAACAGAAGACAAAACAGAGAGCCCAGAATTCAAGAAACCACAGCCTGCTCCAGCTCACAGAGGCACGAACCAAGTTTCCAGGCAGTATTTACACCCCTTTGTCCTTTGATAGATAGGAGCATCAGGGTCTACCTTTCCTACCTTGCACCTGCTGCAATGGCCAGGACCAGCTCCCCCTTCACCCACAGGGCCTAAGCTTCAGCCACAAGAGAGCACAACCACTGCTGTATTTCCATAGCTCACAGCAAACTCTTCTGCAGGACAAAAATAAGCAGCTCCATCGAACACAGCACAGAGGGATGGGATCAACCCTGCAGACTCAGCTTGGGCAGAACCTAAATGCCACTTTGGTGCCACTTCACTGATACAGCCCAAACACTGCATGTTTGTTTTGCTGACACATAAGTTTAAGTTCGCTCCCCAGCCACATCTCCTTTCCTCTTGGATACAATAGTCATCTTCATAGCATTTATTATAACATATTGCAGCAATAATGTGCAATTATCCTCAAAAACAAAACAAAAGCTCAAGATAAAAATAACAGGCAACAAGCACACTTACCAGCTGGGGAAAGGCAACACGAACTGCAGTCTTCCACAGTGCAGCCATTTTAGGGATGCAGCTGCATCTTCCAGCCTAACTACAAGGACTGGTCTGCAGGAGGACGCAGGAGGAGGTGGGGTCCCTCCACAATCATGTAGTGACTGGGCTCAGCTGGGCCTGCCCTTACTCTGGGGGAGATCTCATTAAGTAGAGATGTGGCTCAGGTGTGAGCCTGGGTGCTTTGCAGCTGGGTTCAGTGACTGTATGTGGGCCAAACTAAGAGCATAGAGTGCTTAGTACCTGAGAGGGCTCATCCCTTCCTTAGGTGAGGCTTACCAGGTGCTCAACAACCTAGCTTTCATTCTACCTCTTCTTTTGTGGCAAGTGTGGCCCAAAGAAATCAGTGTATTTTTCCACTTCTTGAGTTTTCTTTTTGTTTCCTTGTTTTGTTTTGTTGGATATCTCTACTTTGACTGTACCCACAAAAGTTTCCTTCAGTGTCAAGTTTAGAATCAGGCTCTAAGTCCTCTTTTATATTTCCCATATTCCCATTCCCTATTCCCATTCTTTTATAAAAATGTATCGTGGAAACCAATTACAGCGTGGGAGAAGATAAACCCAGCACCAAAAAGAGGGAGTCTATGAATGTACTAAAAGTAGCAACTTCTCAGCAGCAGATCACAAGCAGAGTAAACCTGACCAAGTACAAGGAAGCTGTATGCCTCTCTGTATACATCTCTGATGGCTTCACAGATCTCTCAGGTTATATGGCATGTGTGTAGAAACTTGGCTTTTCTGCTCTGTACAAGGAAGACTGGTTAGGGCTGCACACATTCAAGGAGGGCCTCTGTTGAATAGTATTGGCCAAATCAGATTAAAAACCCAATATCTGTGATGAAGGCTGCACGCTGCCTGCTCAGAGAAGTTCCACTGACATGAACCAGAAGTTCCTTGCATGTGGTCAGATCCTAAATTTGATACTGGAATTTAAAAACAAATTAAGATTCCCATGCAATATTGACTTTATTTTTTTTTTTTCCCAAGAGTAAAAGATTTTACAGCATGGAATGCTATATGCAGTGGTTACATGAGTCCAAGTAATTGTACCAATTATATAATTTGATATAATTGCACTAATTACATAAACACATAATAATGAAATATAAGTTATTCCAAGAGCTAAACTGGAAGAACATTAAAGAACTTAAATCTGCTCCCACTTATTCTGGTACAAATCAGAAACAATTCTCCTGAAATCAATGAAGTTACCCAAATAAAATTGGCCTCTCGCATCACAAGAAGCCAGGTAAATCCAGCTTTTGGTTCAGGGGTACTGGCTGTGCAAGCAGATGAAAGCTATTGCGATATTCCGTACTGAAGCAGATTGCTAATTCCTGGCCAAATTCCAGCGTGTGCAGGGAGAGTCTCCCTGAGCTTATGACTAGGTGAGTTGTTTGTGTGGCTTTTGCTAAATCTTTTCGCTGCTAATTCTAAAGAAAACAGGGATTTGTTTAGAAATACGGAGAATGAACTGGATCTGATTAGGATTTCAAGAAAACCAGGTTGTAGTGCGTCCTCAGATATATTGTTGCTAGCCTGAATTAAATCTGCAGACGTTAAGGGAGTTAGAGCAGACTGGCATCAGTACTAACAGAAATAGGCTTTCCTCTTAGACAAAAATTTATATTCCTGATCCACTTTGCGTAACGCTTTTCAACGCCTCACAGTAGAAACCACTCCAAACTAAAATTGTTATTAAGAAGGATTCATTCAGTGAGGGGTTTCCCCCTTTTTCCATGGCAGGAGGGAATGCAGCAATTAATTTCATCTGCTGGCTGCATCTCTCGTAAGTAGCAAAGCAATGGATGTGAGACCTGGCAATTTTGCAGCAGGTGTCTGTTACGTGCAGAAATACATGATGTATGCACAGTTAATCCACCGAGTGCTCTGTTGCACCATGTCGTGACAGTCACCCCGTTCACCCTGCCCTCAGTAACACCAGCAGGAGTTCCAGGCACCAGCACAGGGGTTTTGCCTGTGCTGGAATATTTTAAAGGATGGAGATTTTCCATCTCCAGAGATTGATTTCACTTCACAAAGGAGTACAGTGGCTTAGCATTTACAGGGTCAAACTCAAAGCCTGGAGGAGACAAGTGATTCAGCTTATTGGGATGATTCTGGACTGACCCAAACGCATTTTTTTAGATACAGTGTCTCATGCAGCATAAGGCAAGGAAGCTGGATGCTCAATTTTATAAGGCTCGGAATGAGAGGCAGGAAAACAAAAACCCAAAATTTCAAAAAGCAACCGTCAAGTTTGGGCATCTCGTTTTTCAGGCTGCCTAACTTCAGAAAGGCAGGAGGTGGCAGCTGCAAAAAGTGCAGTACCTGCAGCCCCTGCGAAAAGCTAACGAGAGCAGTAGCCTTGTCACATTCATGAAAAACAAAGCCAAAACTGTCTCAGATTGCTGCCTTCCCCCCCTCCAAATTAAGAGTTTTAAAATTTTATTTCCTTTTAGCCTTAGAAATCCGTGTGTTGGAAGCACCTTGCTCCTGCTCTGTGCTTGAAGCAGTGGATGACTCCACACCTCTCCAAAGCCAGAGCACATTCCATCCAGATCCATTTCCAGAGACTGTTGCACATAAAATAAAAGGATTTGGGAACCTGGAACAACTCTTCCCTCGCAAGGTGATACCTCTCACACCATAATTATTTATGATCTTTGTATTTCCATTTCTGCCCCGTGAATGGCAGATCCATAGCTTCAAATAGAGGTGCAGGGACATCAAGGGAAGAGCGCTGCAAATCTTTTTACCAAGCAAAGGGGTTTTGTTTGACAGCTTCTGTGAGACTGTTCAGGATCCCAGGCTTGGCTGTGGGTTTGCTGTGGGATGCAGAACGCAGCCCGCACCCCATCCCCACTCCAGCCAGCCCCATTTTGCTGCCATTTGGGCTGCCCACAGCTCCCTAGGGCAGCAGGTCCCTGTCTCACCCCAAGACAAACTGCTCTCCTTGCGACAGGGCACATGAGTCCCTGCGCCCAACGCAGGGCCTGGGTTCAGCCCAGAAACCAACCACCTTCCATTGGGAATGAGGTCTCAGGAAGCCCTGCCTGCAGGGCCCTGCACTTCAACTGAAGACATTTCTTAATATATCCCATTTCTAACAGTGCTGCCCACTCTTATTTACAAAGACTGTGTCATTTGAGGTTAAACATGCTTTCAGACTGTAGGCACGTGTACTTCCAACTGATTTCAAGGGGAATTTGCTGCACTCGACAGTTAGGCGACAGATGCAGCAGGTCGCCATGGAGCCACGTCACCCCACTGCCACAGAATGGAGCAGGAGAAATGGTTCTGACAAGAGGTGTGCAGGGAGCAGTGGCAAAAAAGCAAGGAAATATTGAAAAAAAATTGGTCTGAGGACAAAGTTCTCTGCAGCAAGTGGTTGGCATGGCCACAGCAAGTTGCTTATAAAGGTCTTCCAAAGCAAAGTGGCCTAGCCTTCAAGCCTGGCTTTAGGAGGGGGTGGGCAGAGTTGTGCTTGAATTGGAATTGTAACCAGAACCTGTCATTAGCCACACAAACTTGCTTCTTCGACACTTCCCAGGTCTTGGGGTCAGAGCTAACATTTGCTAAGTCAACAGAAGTCCTTCTGTCAGCATTAGCTGGCGTTTGGTCAGGCCTCCGGCAGGAAGGGGCTGTCTGTGGAGATCAGCGAAATCAATATCTGAATATACGTGCAGCTGACATGGATTCCTGTGAGTGTCTGTCAACATTTTTTGTTTAAGTTAGTAAATAGGACGTGTTTTACTCCAAAAACATCTCCTGGCTGGCAGTGAATTTGAGAAACAAAAGTTGATTGGCGTTAGCATTGGCCTGTTTTTCCTGGAAGTGCTTTTCCCCTTATTTCTGACTTCTGGTAAGTGCTGTGCTGGGGAGTGACCCAGGCAAGAAGTCACATTCCTACACAGCAGGTGAACCAGGAACTCGCTCCCAGCGCCTGGCAGGTATGCGGAACGCGGCCCTGCCCGCACCCCACAGACCCGCACTGGTGTATGTAGCAAGGAGTGGATGCTGGCAGGTACAGAAGGCCATGAAGTGAGAGCATGGCACTTCAGGATGGCAGCTGAGCTCTCAGACACAGCTTTCTGCAGCGCCTAATATGCGTACATCCTGACGCGACAGTTCACCGCCTGCACTCAGCCCCAAAAGCAACGGCGTTTCTCCAGATGTTGCACACCGCACCAAAATTAAACCATTAAAAAAAAAAAAAAGCACATCCAGTTTTCCATCTTTTTATTTATTTAAACTGTACACAAATGTAAAATACTTCAACAGCAAATCTAAGTGAAAATTGTTTGGTTTAAATTATTATGGAACAGAACCTAAAAGGAACTTTATTAAATAAACATAAAAATTGGATTTAAAGGATGCACATCTTGTAATGTATTCTACAATAGTCATTTTTTTTCACTCTACGTTCCATGTGCGTATGGTATAGAAAAGACACTGAATAGAACAAACAGAATCCATTTTGTACCCTGAAACAATTGGTAGGCCTCGTGAGGGATTGCTCAGCATGACTACATGATATATGATGGCTTTGCCATCTCATAAAAATTATAACTAATATGTTGGCCTCTTTGGTTCCAAAATTTATGTATAATACATTTAACTGTATTCATTTTTTGCTGCTATAAAAATAACATTTTTTTCAAATGGCAGTTTTTTGACTAATCATGCAACTAAATCAGTGCAAACATTAAAAGCAATCATTCGCTTTAAAAAAGAAGCAAAAGATTTAATTTCAAGTATAAAAAAATATAAAAAAGTCATATCATAAGTCCAGTTTTGTCTAGTATGGGTCAACACTTTAAATTGCATAGCTCATGCGGCACCTGTTTACCTAGATAGTGAGCAAAGATAAGTGCACTATCAAGTACCACTTTTCAAGGCATTGAAATTTGCAAGTGCTATTATACGTGCATTCAAGCAGTTTGCAAGTGCTATGCTGTATCATTATTTTCTGATCTTTATGGCCATTCTCGACACCTCCCGGTAAGGAAATTGAAAGCACTCTCCTCTCTCCTCCTTTCCAAGACTTGTTTAAATGTTCCTCGCCTGTTACTAAATGCACTGCATTTTTCAGAACGTCTCCACCGCGCCACTGTCGCTCCTCTGCAGAGTTCATTGGTTTAGCCGTGGTAGCGGCCACTTGTTTGCTCGCTCCCCACATGACAGCTCCTCACCGAGTCCCCCGTCGAAGAACACAGATTGCAACTCTGACTCTTTGCTTTCGGAACAGTGAGAGATGCTCACGGTCAACACAGTCCAGATACGGTGTCAGATCCCCTTCTCCAAGACACAAACGGGTACAGCCATCCGCGGGTTGCTAGTGGTCAGTTACAGCATCAGACCCCGCAACAGTCCGATGTCAGAAACACAGCAGCTGCGTATGTGTCTGTCTCCTTCTCTCTCTCAGATGTTACCGAAGTGGAAGTGCTTACTGGAAGTGCTGTAGGAAGATACGGGTTTCTGTGATGCTTATATTTAGATAAATTTAAATTAAGAGGAAGTGATCACCTACAAAGGCAGGTGTCCTGCAGCTTCCCACTAGACCTAAGAGGTGACAGTCGACTTTTTTTTCTTTCTTTTTTTTTTTTTTTCTCTCTAAGTTTGGTCATTTCGACACCTGCGTGCAAGAATAGGTTGTGCTCTCGCAGTCTGTGCTTTTGCCTGAGCAAAGGGAGCTCATTTCGGTCTGGCTTTGCTGGCAGGCGGGGATACAGCTGCGCAGCCGTCCACTCGTACTGGCAGGCATGTAGGTACGTCGTCACTGGTCACTGACTTCCCGCGCTCACGTCCCTTTCCCAAGCTGCCTCGTGTCTGTGTGTGTGTCTGTGTGTGCACGAGCGCGTGGTTGTGTGTGCGCACGGTGTGTGTGTGTGTGTGTGTGTGTGTGTGTGTCTTTAAGATATCTCATAGCATTAACTTATAAGTGGTAGGATATATAAGTGTCCAAGATCCACAAACTGCCACTGTCCTGACACCAAAGTGAAATGACTTCTTTTTTTTTTCGTCAAACTTTTCCACAGTGACTTTTCAACACTGATGCCTGGATACACAGTGAAACTTCCTCCAACACCATCTCGTACGGGAATATTCTCTCTCTCTCTCCCCCCCAAAAAACACACCTCAAATCAAGCACAACCACATTCTTCCACAATCATATTGGGAACGTCCCTTTTCACAATGTTGTATTCATCATCAAAGTACAGCATTGACATTGTGCTAAGTTTGGTTGGAATGCAACAGGAGTTCACGGTGCCCGGGTTCAGCCCCCGCATTCGGTACTGATTCACGACGGCGGTGTGAAAGGAGGAAGCCGACCCCGGGACGCCAGCCAAGTAGGCCGGGCAGCTCCCTTCACAGTAATTCCCATAGTAACCTGATGGTGCTATGATCCAGTCATTCCACCCAATGAGTCTAAAGTCAATGTAAAACTGTTGCCTGCAACATAGATTGGTCCTGCCATCGCACTCCAGGCCTCTTTTCCGGATCCTGTGTTTGTTATCGGCGAGGCGGGCTTGCACCACTAAAAAAGGCCGGTGGGATTCCTCCCCGGGGTCCACATAAATTGGCAGCACTGAATACTCTTCACAGCCCTCACATTGAACATCCAAGTTCAGTCTCCTTTCTCCTCTCTCAAACAGAGCCTGGATCGCCTCTGTCATGGGAAAAGTGTGCCAACCACTTCTTTTGAGATCGACTTTCTTTTCAACCACATTCCACTTGTTGCTAGTGTCCGGGTCTTGGAAATAGACTTTGACTCTTACTTTTCGCCTGCTGCCTTTCTCTAAGACATATGGAAGCAGCTTCAAGTAAAGCCACAGGCTGGCTTGAACGACAAACAAGTTCTGGTTCCCTTCATTCGAGATGAAGAAATAGAGGCGGACTCTAGATGAGGCCAGATCGTCTGCAAGATAAGGAGAGATCAGCAAGATTAAGTCAAAAAGAAAACGTATCTTTTGTGCGATTCTGGGTTCAGCGGCAACGCCGGAAGACAGCTGATCGAAAGGGCGATGGGGCTACATCAGCCAGAAGGCATGCACTGAATCTGAGAGCCCCGATCCGCAATCGAAACAAACTGCCGGGCTGCAGCCGAACGGGTCGGATGCACAGCCACCGGCCGGGGCTCTCCCAACACTGGGTTTTTGCAGCCGGAGAGCTGCACAGACACCACGACAGCATCTTGAAAGGACCACCGCCCGCACCGCCCTATCTCGCTGGTTTAAGAATAGTTTTAACTTTCAGCTCTCGGCCGATTCTCACAGCGAGAGTCCTTTCAGCAACCACTGAAACGTCAATGCCGAACCGGGGATTTTGTTTCGATTTTCACATACTCTCAGAGCCGTTTAGCAGAGAGGATCCACAAGATAGGGGGAAAAATATTTCATTAACATCCCTACGTGTCCTACAGATGAAGCAAAGCCCTCCTAGCCTGGTACAATATCTGCCATTCACCATCCCAACCTCTGCCTTTCACCTCGCAGCGATAACTCGCACAGAGGCGACCAAACGACGCAGTCGCTCTCACTGCACCGCCACCGCTGACTGCTCTCCGTGTACTACTCGATAACATCAGAATTACAGCAGTGACATTATCCCGGAAAACCAAATGTCACCAAATGTCTGACATAACCCATTATTTGTAAACATAGGTGCTGCTGCATGCATTGCAGCAGAAACACCGGTGCCCCCGCTGCCGTTCTGCACTGTAAGTCCCAACCAAATCTGGCGTAGGTGATGAATGTGCCCTTGCAGCGGGGACGGTAACGCTGGTGCTTGAATCACAGCCTCACAGTCGCTATTTAAATTACTGCCGGAGAGGCATTTTCTCATCTGTCCTTATCTGTTTGACTTCTTTCTGCACACAGCCAAATGCAGATTTCTCTTCCTTTTGTTTTCCTATGGATCTCTGTAATTTTTGTCAATGATTTTTTGCACAGTCAGTGTCTCCATTTGTTACCCTAGATGCCTTCCCTCCTAATGCGCCTGCAGGGCCCATTCCTCACCCTGTAATATTTCAGGGACAAGGACTTGTCACTGCGTTTCTGCACGTCTTACATCGAGGCGATATTCAAGGTGTTCATTGAAAAGCAAGTGGAAGAAGCCCACCCCACACCTCCCACCAACAGCCCACCAACAAATAACAACGCCAATGCTGTACGCTGAGAACACCTTCTGCACGCTAATAAATACACAACTTCTTTATGAACGGTGGTGACAGTGACAGAAAAAGAACAGTACAGCATTTCTGCACCAATCCCCGTTGCTTGTGTTGCACGAGATCGTGTGTGCCCATCAATTTTGTATGTGAATATAACAAGCATATGTATAATGCAACAGATCCCATAGATACTGTAAATGTATATGCTTTGCTAAGTGGGAGGGTAGATAAAGAAGATGAGTAGGCAGCATCCAGGCTAGAAAGAGATTTATTTTGTGGACAAATGATCTATAGATGCCACAGGGTGATAGAGAGGCAGAGAAATGAACCGAGTGAAAGAGCGATGAGGGCAAGGAGAGATGGGCAGATAGACAGCAGGCAGCAGTGAACAGAGCGCTGCAGATGTGCAAAGTTCACCGGCACAGCGGCCGCCCGGGTGAACTGCTGGGAAGCTCCGCAAAGGGACTCAGTGCCATGCGACCGCAGGGGCTGCGCAGGATTGAGGCGGCTGGGACGGTGGGGATGGATGGCACGATCAGTACAGGGACAGACGGACAGAGGGGAGACAAACAGCAGCGGCAGGAGGCAGACAAGGCCAACACCGTGAATGAAGGCTAAATAAGTGAGGAAGGAACGGACAGGGAGGGCAAGCAGACCTCAATAGAGGGATGCACACTGCGCAGCAGAGGAATTAGAAGGGCATCTGCTGCGGTGAGGGATGCAAGGGATGGAGTGGGACAGGCGGAGGAGGGACAGCGGGATGCAGGGGACAGAGGCGAGCGGCTGGAAGGAGCGCTGCACGGAGACCCGCAGCGGGACCCGGCGAGGGGGCTGGCGGGGCACAGCGGGGCACAGGGGCACGGGACAGCGAGGGGCTGGGGCCGGGGCGCAAGGGGGAAAGGCTAAGGACGGGCTGATGAGCCCAGCAGCCAAGGGCCCACAGCGGGCAAGGGACGGGCAGCAGAGGCAGGCAGGGGACAGGCAGGGGACAGGCAGCGGGCTGCGGGGCTCGGGGCAGGCAGGGCAGAGGGCAGTGGCTCGGGGCCGGGCGGCGCCCACCTGTCTCGGCGAAGCTGATGATCTCGGAGACGGGGTCGTGGGCCGGGGGCCCGGCGCTCGCCTGCCCGTCCAGGCTGGGGATCTCGACGCGGCCGTCCTCACGCACCTTGCCGGCGTGCAGCTTGCGCAGCGCCGTGACCATGGCCGCCTTGGGCACGGCGTGCGTGATGTTGGGCCGGTCCCGCATCTGCAGCCGGCTCAGGATGTGCCTCTTCACCGCCTCCAGGAAATCCCCGTCCACCTTGCCCGGCTCCTCGGGCCGCCGGAAGCCGCAGGAGGTGCATGTGTCCTGCGGGGAGCCCCCGGCGGGAGCCGGCGGGGTCGGGGTGGCGGCGGCTCCCAGCAGCAGCAGCCCGCAGGCCAGCAGCGCGGCCAGCACCCCCCGGCGAGCCGCCCCGTCCATGGCGGAGGAGCGGGGGGCCGAGCTGGGGCCGGCCCGGAGCGCCGCAGGGAGCCCGTCTGCAGGCAGCGCCGCTCCGAGCGCTCCGCGGNTTTCTCCAGATGTTGCACACCGCACCAAAATTAAACCATTAAAAAAAAAAAAAAGCACATCCAGTTTTCCATCTTTTTATTTATTTAAACTGTACACAAATGTAAAATACTTCAACAGCAAATCTAAGTGAAAATTGTTTGGTTTAAATTATTATGGAACAGAACCTAAAAGGAACTTTATTAAATAAACATAAAAATTGGATTTAAAGGATGCACATCTTGTAATGTATTCTACAATAGTCATTTTTTTTCACTCTACGTTCCATGTGCGTATGGTATAGAAAAGACACTGAATAGAACAAACAGAATCCATTTTGTACCCTGAAACAATTGGTAGGCCTCGTGAGGGATTGCTCAGCATGACTACATGATATATGATGGCTTTGCCATCTCATAAAAATTATAACTAATATGTTGGCCTCTTTGGTTCCAAAATTTATGTATAATACATTTAACTGTATTCATTTTTTGCTGCTATAAAAATAACATTTTTTTCAAATGGCAGTTTTTTGACTAATCATGCAACTAAATCAGTGCAAACATTAAAAGCAATCATTCGCTTTAAAAAAGAAGCAAAAGATTTAATTTCAAGTATAAAAAAATATAAAAAAGTCATATCATAAGTCCAGTTTTGTCTAGTATGGGTCAACACTTTAAATTGCATAGCTCATGCGGCACCTGTTTACCTAGATAGTGAGCAAAGATAAGTGCACTATCAAGTACCACTTTTCAAGGCATTGAAATTTGCAAGTGCTATTATACGTGCATTCAAGCAGTTTGCAAGTGCTATGCTGTATCATTATTTTCTGATCTTTATGGCCATTCTCGACACCTCCCGGTAAGGAAATTGAAAGCACTCTCCTCTCTCCTCCTTTCCAAGACTTGTTTAAATGTTCCTCGCCTGTTACTAAATGCACTGCATTTTTCAGAACGTCTCCACCGCGCCACTGTCGCTCCTCTGCAGAGTTCATTGGTTTAGCCGTGGTAGCGGCCACTTGTTTGCTCGCTCCCCACATGACAGCTCCTCACCGAGTCCCCCGTCGAAGAACACAGATTGCAACTCTGACTCTTTGCTTTCGGAACAGTGAGAGATGCTCACGGTCAACACAGTCCAGATACGGTGTCAGATCCCCTTCTCCAAGACACAAACGGGTACAGCCATCCGCGGGTTGCTAGTGGTCAGTTACAGCATCAGACCCCGCAACAGTCCGATGTCAGAAACACAGCAGCTGCGTATGTGTCTGTCTCCTTCTCTCTCTCAGATGTTACCGAAGTGGAAGTGCTTACTGGAAGTGCTGTAGGAAGATACGGGTTTCTGTGATGCTTATATTTAGATAAATTTAAATTAAGAGGAAGTGATCACCTACAAAGGCAGGTGTCCTGCAGCTTCCCACTAGACCTAAGAGGTGACAGTCGACTTTTTTTTCTTTCTTTTTTTTTTTTTTTCTCTCTAAAGCACTCAGCAGAAATGCAATGTTAATCCTTGCATTAGAGGATTACAGTGGATTAAATTAGGCTAGTGGTGATTGCTGTTGTGATTGTGCCAGTCAATAATCCTGGCTGTCTGCCTGACCTGAACTGCCTTTGGGCTTTGCTATTGATTGTTTCCCCATAGAAGCTGCAGTGTTTTCTGCTTTTCGTTGCCAAGGCAAATGCTCCAGTCCTGTGTTTGCAGAAACAAAATGGGTTTTGGTTTGCAGGTTGTCTGCTAGTTGGTGAGACTTCGCTGTGTCAACATTAGTGCCAGTGCAGCAGGACAGTGTACATGCAGAATTTCTTGTGGTCTGCACCCCATATCCAGGCTGTGGCAGTAGTGCTGGTTTATCTATCAGCTGGTGCACAAAAAATAACTATTCCTCTTAAGGGAGGAAATGGACTCCTTCTGTTTGGGGCTTATTTTGATAAATATGGAATAGCCCTCTGCTTTTTTTCCCCGAGTTTGACTTGAAGTGAACAAACATATTAATGAGAGGCTTGTGCATCTGAAGCAGTTGCAGTTGACCTGGATTTACTTAGCCCTCCTGCTGCAGGCTGCACCTTGGCCCTGTTTGTGGACTTAGCAATGCTGAGCTCTGAATATCTGGGCCAAAAATTGTGGGGTGAGCCCTTGATTCAGCATCTACCTCTGGCTGCAAGAGCTGGCTCTACTTGAAAAGCTGTCTCTGTGTCTCCACTTGCCCTACCTGTAAAGTGAGAATGTTCTTTCCATAGGCTGAGAGGGATCCCTAGGAGTTACTCCAGTGTGGCGTGAATTGGTGCCTCTTGAGCAAAGGGAGAGAGACCATTATTTGTGGCCTGGTTTTCTAAGGAATCTCACTTGCAAAAGAGTTCACTTGTTGAGTTCTGTAGGTAAAGCCCCAATGGGAAGGGTTACCTGCCCCTGGGAACAGCCAGTTGTATGAGAGGGTTGCTCTCAGACTGACTAAGGATGTGTTGTGGGGACAGTTGTGTCTACCGCCTCTCCTTGTCAAAAACAATTCTCCTTCTCGTGTCTCTTATCTGGATCTAACTCATCAGAGCTGCTTCTTATCTGGTGGCAAAATAGTAGAACAGAAGGAATGAGTGAGAACCTTAAATATAAGTAACATAAATATAACTCGGATCGACACAAATTAGGGAAGTCCCAGAAGAACAGCTTGTTCTGGTACACGATGTTTCTCAGTATTATTATCAGCTTATGGGAAGACATGCACAGACGTGACAAGAGCTGCTGCCTTTAAAGGTTACAGGGCTAGCTGCCTTCTCCCAGCCTTAAGTACTTAATAAAGGACAGTTTTACTTTGTGTTAATTAGTGGGATAGATACAACTTCTGGCAAGTAAGGGATAGTTCCTGCCACCACCAATGCTTTTAGGCATTTTTCTAGGATTTCAGCCTGAAATGGAGGATCTGTCTCCAGCTGTAGGATGCACACCACCTGAAAATGTCTTACAGGGGCAGATCCTAAGTTGTTGTTCTTATTTTCTGCTGGCATTAATTTATCTTTTTCATCCCCTGCTTCCTCCCAGCCCCTTTGACATCTTCCAAGTATTGCTGATGTGTTGAATGAGAACATGACTACCCTTCCTTCAGCCCGTATGAAGATCTGTCTGGTTCTTGTTCTCTTGAAGCAATGGGTGGAAACCAGTTTGCTTCAGCACGAGCACGAAGCTCAGCCAGGCGGTGAGGATCTTTCACAAACTGAGTTCACTGCCCACAAGAATTAGAGTTGTCCTTAGATCACCACTGTGTTGCTATCTGCTCTTCCTTCTGCTGAGCAAATGGGCATTCAGAGGAAGTACCTGATAAAATTATCTCGGTTAATTATTTCCTAGTGGTCAGTTTGCAGACTTCTGGTTCAACATCCCCTGCGTACAGCTTAGTGTTTGTAGGCTGGCAATAGGATTGTATTGCAGCTGGGACTGTATCATCTCCTGGGAGAGGCTGGCCAGGAAAAGCACGTGTTGCTCACTCAGGATTCAGCAAAGAGGCAGGAACTGCACAGACTGAGCTGGAGCAGCTTGGGGATTTGTACTCAGGATGAACATAGGACAGTTCTCCTGAATTCAGTGCTCATGACTACAGGCTGGCTGTTAGCTCTTCCAAGGATGAGTTGCTGGAACAGCTGAAGTAGCAGCAACGAACACACAACCAAACTAAATTAGCCTTGTGGCTGGTAATGCTGGTAAATTCCTTCTGACTCTTATTCCTAAATTCAGGACCAAGCAGGGATCTATCAATGTGAAACTCAAGAGCTCCAGTCATGTGAAGTTGCTGCCCAAGTTGAGAGCAAAACGCCAAGATGATGGCTTGGGGCTCTCCTACAAAACATCTGGGCCAAGCACCACACAAACCTCACCCTAAACAGGTAGCTAAACGTGGGCTCTGTGCAACACCAACTTACAAGCAGCCCCAGAATGAGGTCCCTTGTTAAGGTACAAAGCAGCTGGCTCCTGTCCTGGAAATCTTGTGGCCAAAATACCTTCATCAGGGCATTGGGTTCTCCTGGTGCTGGAGGGGTGCCAAAAGCACCTGCACTTTCTGCTAGTTCCTTTCAGAGCTTTAAGTGTCTGTCCAGACTGGAGCCTCTGCTGGGAAATAGGACAGAGGAGAGAGGAGTGGTGCCTTGCTGATGTGTGGGAAGACGTCTGAGTTCTTGTTGGTGCTGGATACAACGCAGGTTTAGCAAGAATCTTTTGGTGCTGCACAATTCCCTGCCTGCTCTATAAGTCCAGCCAAGGTATGGCATCTGCGGTCTGGGCTGTGACTTCCCTGTGTGTGCCACCTAGCAGCAGGGATGAGGATGCGTTCCCTGTATCCACCCTTCACCTGGCCACGCTGTCCTCTATTCTCCATCCCTATTTGAAAGACTTTCAGCTCGCGTCCTGTTTACCACTGCTCTAGCCAGGGAGCAGGAATGTCCCTGGCACAGAGGGTGAACTTTGTACTGATGTGGAGCTCTTCCAGAGGGAGCTGCTCATCAGAACGCCCCTCTGCCTCTTCAGCCTGTTCTGTTCCTATTTTTGTTTCTTTCTTAAGCACTTTTTTTTCCACATGAAATAATTCATGGGTCATCTGTCCTTTTGGTGACTGGAAAATGGGTATCAGTGTGATCTGATGTCAGCAGGCAAGCGTCGCTGTGCCCTTGGTGCTAAAGCTCTGCTGCTGAAGAGGTCAGAAGAGGCCCTTCTCTGCTCACCTTCTCCCATAGCAACTGACATGGGATGTTTAACTCTTGCAATAGCCTTTATCTACATGTGTCACACAGAGCTGAAGTAGCCTTTGCCTCAGATCTCATAGCTCCAATTAATGGTGTTTCCTGCAGCATCACACCCATTTCGTGATTGCTCTTCAGCTCTTCTCTCCCTGCAGGGCAAGGGAGTAGCAGACTCTCCTTTGGCTGGTGGTTTTTGTATACAGTGATAAATAGTACATTCTGCTGAATGCTTCTAAGGTTGGAGAAGGGTAATTTAATCCTTCTGGGTGGAAGGTGAGCAGGCATACCTAAGAATGCAAGGCAGCGGAGGCTTTGAACCTGGGTCATTTTAGAGTTGAGTGTGTCTGGGAATGAGAGCCAGTTCTTTAAGGGAACTGATCTTGCCAGGTCAATAAGCTAGTGTGAAACTCTTCATGTGGCTTAAAAATGAAATGTGAACTAGCAGCTGCCTATGAGTCTTTTTGCTCAAGTAGCTGGAACTTGCCCTTTCTAGGTACTGCAGGAGGGTCACAGGCTTGAGCCTACAGGGACTCTGGCCTTCCTCACCCAGCAGGTGTTTCAGGACTCAGCTGTCTGATGCTCCTGTGCACTGTCACAACTGGAGTTTAGTTAAGGAGGATAGCCCTGCACTATTCAGGCTTTGTGGTTAGCAATGCGTACTGGGATGGCGGTGCAGGAAGGGAGGAGCGTGAGGGGATGTGTCTTTTCTGCTGAAAATGAAATATTCCTTGTATAGATTTTATTTTTTTTAAGAGAAATAATGGTTTAGTACATCTGTTTGAGGATAAATGGAGGATAAATGTTGGATAAACTGTTGAATGGGAGAAGGATGTTTTCCCCGCAATCAATACAAACTATTAGGGATTGTCAGCGTTCCTTACAACATACCCCACAAGGGAAAAGAAGCTTCATTTAGGTTTTCCACATGACCCTATATCCTGAATCACCAGATCCATGAAAAGCCATGAAAAGACTTTTCTGTGGACTGGAACCAGCACTGGGCTAATCCTGGTAAGAGCAGGCAGTTTGTGGCTGACCCCTGCAGGATTTTTTTCTCTGCTACCTCATTCAGCTGCTTCTCCCTCTGGCAGGCTATTNTCCGCGGCGGGGGAGGGGGACGGCAGCAGGTGAGGGGGTGGCCGAGCAGCCCGGGGAACGAGGGAGGGGGAGCGCGGCCGGAGGTGCGAGGGGAGCCGGGGAGCTGGGGGAGGCGGCGCCGCGCTGCCCCGGGGCCCCGCGGCGCTTCAGAGGGGCATCCCCGGGCGCCGCCGCTCGTGGTCCATCGCTCGCTTCGGCAGGGTCCGGGCGGGCCGCGGAGAGAGCTCTTTAGTCCGGCGTCATTGAGGGGGGTCAGGGAGATAACCGAAGCAGATTTATATACAATCCAATTTATAGCCTGGAAGGAGGAGGGGGGGTGGGGGGGAGAGATGCCACTTGTACCCCCCCGCCCACTCCGCCCCCGCAAGACAACAATCCACAGGCCGTGGGTGCGGGTCTCTGAGCCGCTCCGCCGCGCTCCGCTCGCTCCTTCCTTCAGCGCCCGCCGCTTCCCGACGCGCCGCCAAAGTTGACGCGGAGCACCGCCGGGGCGGGGGCCGCGGGCGGCGGGTGCGCGGCCGACGGCTCCACGGTGCCGAGGCGTCTCCCCGCGACGGCGGGATCGGGAGATCCGCGCGGAGGCTCCGGAGGATGCGGCGGCGGCGGTCCCCGCGCGGTCCCGCAGCGCTGCGCGGCCGCTCCGCGAGGACTCAGCGCCGTGCCGGCGGTCCCGGGAGTGCTGCGCGGATCCACTCGGTCAGCCCGGCGCTGCGGCTCGCTGCCTCGCTCGCTCTTTTTAAACAATATCTCCCTTGTTGGCGGTTTGGGTTTTTATTATGATTATTATTATTATTATTATAAGTATGATTTTTTGTTGTTGTTGTTGTTGCCGCCGCTGCTGCTCCAGTTAATCTGTCTCTCCCTCTCTCCCTCCTTCTCTCTCTCTCTCTCTCCGCGTCTGTTTGATCTCCGCTCGCCGTGCGCCGGCTCCAACGCCGCGTTTTGTTTTGGTTTGGTTGGGGCTTTTTTTAACGCGTCTGATGTTCCCTCGCGGCTCCGCAGTAGAAGGGCTCGGGGAAGCGGCTCGCTCCTCGCTTATCGGCCGCGCGTCTCCTCCTGCTAATTCCCCCCCCCCTGCAAAATCACGACATTGTGGCACTTTCTACTGAAACTTTTATACAGGAGTTAAAACCACGTGGGAACTCCAACCTATAACAGAGCCGCCGTGGGTTCCTCACTATTTGGGAGATTAAGTTAAGTCTTTTGCCCCCCGGGCTATTACAGTAACTTCCTTATGCGGAGCTATTAACTGAGCTGTTCCTTTAACTCCCCCCGTCCCTCCCGGTTCCCGCACACACCCACCGCACCGCACCGCGCCGCGCCGCACGGGTCGACCCCGGCCGGGAGCTGGGTGCCCCCCCGGGCTGTTCCTTTGCCTTTTAAGCACATGAAAGGAGAAGGCATTAGAAAGTTTACCGTCGGGTTGGTTTTGCGACGGGGCGGGTGTGAGCGTGTGTTTGGTGCAGCGGGGCGGGGGCTCGCTTTGCCGCGGGGCAGCGCGGTGCGGAGAGGGGGACATAACGGGACCCCGAGCCCTGCGAGCGGGTTTCCCTTTGCGGGTAAGCCTCGAGGGCGGGGTAAGGCTCCGGTTCCCATCCAGCTACCCGGCCGCCAAGCCCGAGAGCGGGCGGGCGGGTGCGCAGCAGCCGGGGTGAGCCAGCCAGGTGCACGCAGCCTCCGCCCCGCCGAGCTGCGGGCGCACCCCAGGGCCGCGCGGTCCCGCACCGCCT